>CABEEJ010007467.1:8051-21612 GCA_901482245.1 Timema douglasi | reverse complement strand
ACATTGTTTGTAATGGGAGGTGGCCAGACTGGAGCGAGCGACTAAAATATAAAATAGAACACATTGGTTGTAATGAGAGGTGGCCACACTGGAGCGAGCGACCGAGCGCGCTCGCTTGACCCGGTACAGTCTAGTTTACAGGCGCTAGGCGATATTATTGTATGTTGGTTCATTGAGTGCTAGGAGAACTTCTCAATTTGATATTTTTATTACTATCAATAGGTTTAGCACACTTGCTACTAACGGCCTAATTTAATTGTTAAGACCATAAACTATACCTATATATATATATATATATATATATATATATGTGTGTGTGTGTAAAACTCATATGTTAAAATAATTCAATATTATAATCAAAGTAGGCCTTAACAAATAAGAATCACAATTAGCGTGGAGAGAGGATGAGAAATCCAGAACAATGAATCACTTGTCAAAAACCACCCTCAGTTCATTGTTCCAAGATTCGAACCTTTGCCTCCTCGTCAACAACTATCGAGAGCTATCTGCTAACTACGCGCTCGCTCGCACGCTTATCAGTCTGGCGGAACCCTTAGTTTGGGTGAGTCCTCATGGCTTTATTGCTTGCTTTGTTTTTTTAGTGTGCTCTAAGACTTTGATAAAAAAACATCCTATTTAAATTTAATGTACTTACAAGTGTTTTTCTTTTATTTCCCACTGCCATAGATAGTGTAAAAATGTCACAATGATACAATAACCATACCTATCTCTTAGCTATGAATAGGGTAGGCAAGAGTTGGGTATGGCAAGAAGATAGCTATGGTTTATCATAGCGGTTCTTTAGCTTTTTAAATGTCTATCTTTTTTACTCATTTTAATTGTTTTTCATTTAAAAAAATTTATTTGCATCCATACACCATTCATCTACCTATCCTATAAGGTAGCAAGCTTACCTTGAATTATTCTACTATGGTATGGCTTAAAAACTTATACGATCTGTTCATGATGTATTATGCCAAGTTAAGACTGCTACCTTTCAGGGTAAACTGAGTGTACTTATATTAAGATTATAGTAGCCTAGTAAAAACACATGTTAAAATGTATTTACATACTTTTTCCTTGTCACTGACTACAATAAACCAATTTTGAACTAGAACTTAACACATATTTGGTTAAATATCGGTATGAATAAATTTTAACACGGTGCTTAGAGTATTATGTTAATTACGAATGTACCTTTATACAAAGGGCCCCACAAAGAAACTAGAAGTAAAGCCCTTCGTACAATAAATACGCTACTACTAGATGGTGACCTGGCGGTCTAGGGGTAAGGTGTCAGACTTCTGTGCTGGCGGCCGGGGTTCAATCCTCGGTCCCGGCAAAGATTTATTCATTTCATCTCACAATCACCCTACCATTACACATTAGCGTAAGTGCGTATAACCCGAACGGGTATTAAGACGCGGTGCTAATAATATAATATAATATAATATATACTACTAGATAGTCTAGCTTATCTTGGATGAGCTACACATAGCTTTATAGTAAAGTGACATACCATGTAAACTTGAACATAGATTATCTTGAACCAGATACACGTTGCCGTATAGTAATATCGACATGATTGATTGATTGATACTATTTGGTAAATATAAAACAAAGGATGTGTGATGCTTTGTCTCAAACATTGTAATCTACTCTTATCGCGAACAACAGTATAACTATTGTTCGTTCACGGTAGGAGTTTACCTGGAAAAGGACTTTTTTCCCTACCAGAAATCTATTATATAGTAGGATATCGGTAAGAAAAAAGACCTTTCAGAGGTAAACTCCTCCCGTGAATGAAGTATACCACAACACCAAATTCACTAAATAATTTAACATTAAAAATGACGTATAACCCAAACGAGCAGTATGACGTGGTGCTTGGAAAAATACTGTGAATAAAGTTGCATTCCTAATGGAATATAGCGTTCCAAGAAAAATAATCTTCTTGATTATCTTACATAAGTAGGCAAGAAGGAGAAATTAATAACATTTTATAATTCATAGAAATAAATAATAATCTGAACCTTTGGAATAATAACCAATTCAAAAATATAAACTTGAATTATACATTTCTATAAGACTTAGATTGAACAAAAGAGGCCAAGCAATCTCTCCCCATAAAAGATTTAAAAATAATATATGTATACTGTAAATTTTTTCTTAACATTATTAGTTGGGCCATTGTGCCCACCAGCACTCCGATATAATATAATTTATATTATATTACTGTTAATTTTAACTAAAGATATTTATGTTTAAGAAATATTATCGATGTTAATACATTTAAAAATAAATGATATGACACAATTATATAGGCATATACTTATATAATTTACTATATATAGGTTGGAACAAAATTTTCAAAAATAGGCCCTTAATTAACTACCCTCTAATGAATATTTCCCCGTTATACAAGTTTACCGTGTTTATTTTAAGTCTAAAACTTAAAGACACCCATTTTGAACAAAAAATTTAGAGATGATTTCCAACCATTTTAAATTTTAAATTAAAATAGTGATTTGTAAACTATACTTAAATAATATTTTCTCCTTAAATATCCATTTAGAGCCCATTTGTTAGCTATTATCTAAAAATTGTATTTTCAAAAATCGCTTATCAGTAAATTAGTCCTACTCTTAACTTTCGAACTATATTTTAAATTACAGTTTATCATACTATCATTTATTAGAAAAGTAATTTTAGTATAAAATTATTAAACAAATACAAACTATAAATTATATCGTTCTTAACTATACTGACTAATTTCAAGCCTATAAAATATAAATATAAATAATGGCAATGATTATATATAAAATCTATACCATGGATATATTAAAATCAAACTAACATAATACTCGTTTAAAAATCAAAGCTTTATTTATGGTCGTGTAAAGTGTCTAACTGGCATTTGTTGGACAATGATTGCGAATGGCAATTATCTTTAGTGACCCTCCAAATCTGGAAGGTGCATTTAAATTAAAGATTATATAGTAGCTCATATATTTACTCTAATGAAAGCTTGACATCGTGCCTCAATTGAAGATTTCTTCATAAACAAAAATCTTTGTTTATACTTTCGTTTTTTGGAGGCCCTCGGCATTTTCGGTCCGCGAGTATTCCTGCACACTTTTAGGTTAGCGGATACTTGCCTGCAAAATTTCAACTTCCGGCCTTTGCGATATTTTTGATTTTGTTTTTCTGGAAATTCCCTTCCCTATTCTTGGGGGCCCCTTGGGAATTTTCTGTCACCAAATATTCCTTCGGTTTGGGTTAGAGGTTACCTGTTTGCAAATTATCAGCTTCTTAAGTCTTCTGAGTTTAGAGATTATTTTGACTTAGGTTTTTTTTTATTAAATCCCCTCATTTGAAAATTTTTGTCATCAAGTATTTCTGCACCCTTATGGGCTAGTTGAGGCTAATTGGCTGCCAAATTTCAGCTCCCTTGTTCTTCTAAGCTTAGAGTTTTTTAGAAATCCTTACATTTTGGAGTGTCAATGAAAATTTTCGGGTACCAAACATTTTTGCGTCCTTTTGGGTTAAGGGCTTCCTGACTGAAAATTTTCTGCTTTCTTGGTCTTATAAAATTCTGTTTTTTTTTATAGCTCCTTAGTTTGAGGGCTCGATAGTGATATTTGGTCATCATGCATCCTCGCACCCTTTTAAGTTAGGGGCTACCTTCCTGCAAAATTTCAGCTTCATAGTTTTTTTCGGCTCTGTTCTTTTTTTGGTCTTGAACAGAGTAACTGATAGTTATTATAGTGGAGGAAATGATACATTCTATAGTAAAATAATATTTACTTTCGTTCATTGGTTTAATAACAGCTAAATATCAAGTCCAACCCAAATTCATTAAACCATTTAGGTTTAAGCCCCAGTTACCAACAGTGTGAAATCCACCAATTTTTTAAATAGGGAAAATAAAATTTCAAAATCCATCATAATCTCGAGACCGAAAAGGTCCACGATTACAATATTTTCTTTATTTGTTATGATGAAATTAAAAAAAATACAGTCACTCCAAATAAATTGGATAATCTCACCTTCTTGTTGTTCTTCAGCTTGGCAACTAAGGTCACGTCGAAACTAGTGAATCCCACCCCACCTCCTGCCTCGACCTCTGTCTAGAGATACGTGACTCAGAATTGAATTATTTTACAGACTGTTTAATCCACAGGTGACGCGTTGCTGCAACCTATGCTTTCGTATATAGGTCGTACGGATTTGCATGGTGCCTACAGATACAGAGAGTACAATCTGTTATGTCCAACGAACCTCGTTGTAACGATTGACCCTTGCTGGTCCCACTCAGGGTAAACTGTTTTTTTATCAAGGGTTTTAGATTACTTTGGGGTAAGTTGGAAAAAATAAATTAAAACCATACCAAACCTTAATGTATTTGAGCCGTTTAAATACGTTAAACTCACATTGGCGAGAACTCGGACTAAGTGTCAGTACCATCAAGTATGGTTTTCTGATGACGGTGAGGTCAGGGTTTAAATCTCGACCTGTCTGCCAGAATTGACCCAACAACTCACATGTCACCTTAGAACAGAAAACCTTTTAAACAACCTAAAGATGGAGGTATTTTTAAATTATTGGACCAATAGTGAATTTGAGGCAGCCCTTACAAGCTGATATTAAAACAGTGGTGTAGCACCAAATGTGTCGTAAGATAAATAATACCCACCAATTGTCATGGAATTGTATTTATAACTTTTGTAAATATAACATTTACTTTAGCACCAGACCGTGTGTTCTGGGATAGTTTTTTCCACTGTCCCTCGATATGAATGCGAATGCACTTTATCTAAAGTATACCATACTCATCCCTACAGCTTTCGTGTAGTTAATTTCGGATAGCCCTGGTGGGTACTGCTAGGAAGAACCTTATCTGGCAGCTAGAAATGTTAGTAGTGTAACCGCCCCCTTTGACGACCCTCCCCTGGGACAATGGTGGTTGGGGAAGGTCACTTGATCGACGATTGTGTTGATAGTATGGGTTTTATTGGTAATAATTCGAGTGCATAAATGGGCGTCTCGCAGATTTTGGATTAGGTTTGGGTCATGATTGGAGGTCTAAGAAGGTGGCAGTTTATTATTTCACCGCTACACTGTATCCTTGCACTGGGGTCCTGGGTGGTATCAGATTGATAACTAGGTCTAATCATGGCACACGCTACACCACCTCTTACACACACACATGTCAATTGCCTAAACCAACTCTCTACACACTAACATACTCTGACAAATGTATCCGACTGTCTACACACACCATCACCCGCTGTTAACACTCAAGGCACACCATCGCTGAACGGACACAACTTCACGACACTCTCTGACAAGCGTCAACAGCCAACTGTCTAAGAGTTCCACTTTATGATGTCTAGAATCTACTCTACGCCATCTTGAACTTAACTCCCATTTCCGTCAAGGTGACCAATAGAAGTAGCCATGTCACACCACACTTGCTCACACAGATGAATCATCAGTTCATACAGAGGCGCATCTGACTTCAGATAATTCATTAAGCGCTGGGACTACATTTACATCCGGATACGGCTCAAATTACTGTCAACTGACACTGCTATCAATCATCCGATCAGCTAAACCTCTACAGTGGATACAATTTAAATTGAAATCAAAATAACTCCGTCGAGAGCATTACATTAGATCTACTTTCACATAGTCATTTGACAGGTCATGTGATTACTTTTGATGGATATTATCAATAAGCCTACATGTAACATAACACTTATAGTTGTAGCCTAATAAAAAAAAGCCCATTGTTGACTGCAAAAAAATATGTTTATATTTTCTAAAAGACCTTCTTATGAAAATGTGATTTTAGTGAGGTGTGGTACAAAAATAAATGGTACGACACAATTGCACTAAATTTCTCATTATGTATCATAGCTTCGAATAAAATGTTCAAAAATAGGTTAAATGGGTTTAACTCATAAAAACAAACAACACAATAAAAACTCTTGATTTATAAATTTTAAACTAAATTGGTCACATATTTTTAGCAAATTTCACATTTAAAAAATAGTTATATGTTAACTACCCTAAAATTATTTGCTATTGGTAAAAATAAAATCATATTCTTATTTATTATGAAAAACTATTCCCAGATACTCATTTTTAACCCAATATTTAAGTTCAATTTTGAAAAATGTCATATTTTCTATAATTGTCTAAAGTAGTCTTTGCTAACCCACCATTAAATTAGTTTATTTTAGAAAAATAAAGATAGCTTACTCATTTTCATTAAAATCCACCGATACCAATTTTGGACAAAATTAGTATAGTTTTTTTTTTTAATATTCAGCAATCTACTAAACAATGTTTCTTTTAGGATAAAACGATATTATTTATTACGTAAGAAAATTTATTGACACCCATTTTTAACAAAATTGCTAGAGCCATTTTGTATATGTTCAAATTAAAAAAGTAATTAGTAAACAACCTTTAACTATTTTTTACCCCAAAAATAAGTATTTGTGAGATCAATCTCTCACTAGATATAAATTTTAAACACATTGTTAAAACTGATTTTTTTAAATCAAATAAAAACAATAAATTATCAATAAACCCGCCTCCCAAAATACCCATTGGAACAAAATAGTCTCTAGCCATTTCTAAAATATTTCATGTTTTTGAAAAATCAGTCAACAGTAACCTACCCATAAAAATAAGTTTTTACCCCCAAAACAAGCGTATAGTTTTATTTGTCATATCAAACAGTACTCGGATATAAATTTTAAACACAAATTGTTAAAGATATTCTTGAAATATTCTGAATAAAAAAAGTCCACTTGTAAATTACCCTTTAAATAATTTTTGCCCAAAAACTATTTATGATACAGTGAGTGCTATTGGTAATGTCAAACAAATCTTAGGTATGCATTTTAAACAGAATCGTTAGAGCCATTTTCGAAAAGTTTGGGATTCACAAAAAATCACTCTACGGTAAACTATCCTTAACTTAAGGGTTGGGGTCAAAATCAAAAAAATAAAACCTAAATATCAATTTTGAACTAAATCCATCCAAACTCTTTGGAACCGTGCCCTGGTACAGACAGACAGGCATGAGGTCAGACGGAATTGTAAAATCTCTTTTTTTGGGTCCGGGATCTCAAAAACGTAACTCTTCGTCTTAATCTCGAGAGCTATTTTTTTCACGATTAAAATACTTTTTCTTGAGATGAGAAAGTAATAATAAAACAGAAAATAATAGTGTATGACAGAATGAAGAGTAAAACTCAATGTACACTTTTCTAAATCATAATAATACATTTTTGTTTTGTTTTTTAGAATAAAAAGACTGTACCGCCAAGAATTATCTGGCACACTCTTTGCACATTCCCAAACAGGTTTCTCCATGAGGGCGATGAGGATCGTGGGAGGGACAGGAAACTACTACACACATGGCCAGCTATTTATTACTACGTTTCAGTGCATGTGTGCTGGCTGGCTAGCTGGCTATTATCTACATACACTATTATAATACAAGCGGCCATGATGTCTAGGGAGGTGAATCGTAAGAACATACACCAGCATTTGTCTGGAGAGAAGTTGGAAGAATTGCGTCTTGTGCTGGATGGGTTCTTTTGGGGGTGGGGGAGTGGGGAAATTATATAAAAGCTATATATATATATGTACTTTTACTATAATATAGATCTGAAGGACTACTTTTAACGTGTATAGCGTTATTTTTAATATAATCTCCAAAACCTGGTCTTAAAATTTAGCTTACCCATTCGACACGTCTTAAGTTTTTTTATATTATAGTTTCACTTCTTATGTTTTAAGCTTATATTACACTCACTTGCCATCTTGAGGAGGAGAAGGGGGGATACCCTGGTTATAGCCCCCCCTCCTGTGGGTGTAGAACTGGGCTGAATCCTTCAATCTGACTAATAGAGCAAACCTACCCACAGATACTAAACTCTGTTGTGCATCGTCAGGATGTGAACGAGGATCTTTGACACTCAAAGCCAGCCTTACCTAAACTCTCGGGATGTGGAAACGGATACGCTATGTTATTACTTCAATTAATGGGAATTTGTGAACCGTCATTATATCATTGCACGACTTGCAAGATAACATAATTCAGAACAATCACAAACACAATCTCTCGGCCTTCAACTGATCATCGTGAAAATGGGGGCGGGAGGAGGAAATTCACAGTCATTTTTCGGGCGTGTCGCGAGTCAACGCCAGCACAGGAAGATGCTCTTTGGTTTAGATTAAAGTGTCGGAAACACATGACAAATGAGACTAGCACGTGGTATAAATATTGAGTCCATTCAGTATGGTTCGTTGGTGACCGAGAGGTTGTATTGAGGGCAGTTTTTCCTCAATGTTGTCTGGATATTCCTTGCGCCACGCAAATGCGGGTACACTTTCTCTCAATTCTTTATATATAATTTTTAAAACAAATGGTTCTGATATTTTTAACAAAATTCAAATTTTTAAAAATACATTATTTGTAAGATATCCCAAAATTATTTGTTTTTTTGTAAACATTAAAACGTATTCTTATTGATCATGAAAAACTATTCACAAATTCCCATTTTGAATTCAATCTTGAAGGTCAATTTCAACAAACTAAATTTTCTATACTTTGTTGAAAGTAAACCATACCTAAATTAATTTATTTCAGATAAATAAAGATACATTATAATTGACATATTAAATATTCCCCAGATACCAATTTTTATCCAAATCATTAGAGCTATTATTTTTTAAATCAAATTTTACCAAAATTAACCATTATTAACCACTATTAAATGATTTAAAATAAAAATTTACACAAACATTTATAATACAAACAATTTATCAGATGCCCATTTTGAACCAAACCAAACTGTTTTTTTAAATAATCAAATTAAAAAACTGTCATCAATAAACTACTTATAGTCAATTTTTCTTTCAAAAATAAGTATACAGCTTTATTTATCATCTTATACTCAAACATTCCCTAGATATAAATTATGATCAAATTCGTTTTGGCAACTTTCAAAGCAATTTGAATTTTCAAAATTCACTCATCAGTAAACGACTCCTAATGAAATTTTTTACCCAAAACCAATTATATATTGCTATTTGTCTTGTCAAACAAATCCTAAAAATGCAATTTAGACGAAATTGCTATAGCCATTTTCCAAAAATTTTGAATTTAAAAAAGTTATTTATTTGTAAACAACCCCTAATTGAAGGGCTAAGGTAGAAAAAACTTTTGTGGTATTGCCCTAAAACATCTATCAAGTTGAAACAAAATCCATCAAACAGTTTCGGATCCGTGGCCAGGGACAGACGGAATAGTAAAATACACTTTATTGGATTTGTGTTCACATAAAACGTAAAAATTCGTCAAAATCTCTATATCTATTGTTTTCCCAATCACAATACTTTCTCTTGACATGAGAAAGTAAAATAAGACTAGCGTATCAGATAGACTGCTTGCGATTAATTCAATCCTGCGATTGTTTGACTGCACCGTGCCATCAGTCTCCGAATGGAAACTCCCACTAACAGTCGCCAACAAAATTTATTTAATTTCACCTTTTCTTCACTTCTCAATCGAGGGCGGCAGCTAGTTACAAATTGTGGAAACTTTATAGTGAGGGGTGAGAACGTTCAGGTGTGAAGTGGGAAGGTATCGTCACGAGGAGGTAAACAAACAGCCTAAGGGATATCCGCAGTAGAATTTTCATAAGGGTGACCTTACCTGAGAGCTATAAAAGCTAATAGATCTACTTTCACGTGTTCATACGTCAAGGCATATGATATGTGGTTGTCGCTTTAGATATATACTATACATACCTATGTAATGCCACTAATAAAAGAGTAAAATATCGATTTTGGCCACAAAGAAATAACGATCAGTCTACCATGGTAAACTATTCATTGCCAATCCGTTTATTCCAAGACTTTGTGACTTAGATTCAACGCGCTCGCTATAAGTTTACCGTTATTAAACCGTATACTATGACGGTCATAAAACCATTTGATCTACTTGTATGTATAAGTACGCTAGTAAGTACGCAACATTATTTAAAACAAGCTGCACCCAAGCGAATAATTGTCCTAATCAACTTTCTGGCTTGTCTAAGTGTAAATATGCGGATAACTTTCAGCTTTAAAAAAAAGTCAAACACTCAACATTTTATTGTTAATATTTGAGAGAGTAATTGTATTCTAAACAAGACTTTGTTAATTTATCTTTTTCTCGCTTTAGTTACTGATTTTATTTACCATCTTCTCACTCCTATTATTTTAACCTCTCTGAATGCCTCACCTCGTGTTCGCAAGCGGTGACGTAATCAAGTTTGAACGCCCCCTCCCCTTTCGACCTATTCTTCCTTCCTCTCCTCGCTCTCTCTCCTGGCTACTCAAACCTCAAGAGGCCTATCCTAATCCTCTTCCTCACATAATGGAATGGGTCGACGACCGTGGTTACAGAAGGACGCGATTATTGCGTGAATCACTAATTCATGTTCGGAACTCATGCTATGGTCTCGAAGCTGATAATAGCTTTTGTTCATCGCCCGATCAACGACGTATTCACGTAATTGGAAATTAAATTACGTTAGGTACTTTTGATTTCAATTACGTCACTTTTCAATATGCGATGCTACAAAATAAAAAAAATGAAGAAATGCATCCGGAACGGTGTTCCAATTCCCTCTGTGATCTGTGTCATACTACCCACCCAGCCGCTTATTGCATTAATAGTGTAGGGAAGAGAAAAACTTAATTCAAAATAAATACACCCGCATTTACGTGTAGTGACAGTGGTGTTTTTCACAAAGGTCACACTGGTCTCTCTATACCTCTGGAAGTGATCTTGAACCTTTGCGCCTAACTAGGCGTGTTCAAAAACACAAAATAAAACATAACAATAATAAATATAAGTTAGAAAAAAAGTTAGAGTTTGCTGAGTGAGTAAAAAGAGCAAAGAAAAACTGGGCAAAACCTAACTGAAGCCCAGCACACGCAATGAGAACTATTGCGGGACTCGTCCCCACGGTCACCTTCAATAATATATGTCATTAATAAAGAACGTGACTACACCTCTGGTTTGATTATTAGACGACATATTTTAGTTGCAGTATCCTACCTTAGGATGAACGTATGAAATAGGTAAATACAAACATAATAGTCAAGAGATTTTTATTAAGATTCAAAAAGATATGAACAAGAGTTTATTGAAAGCGATAACCTCAAGAAAGATAGGGTATACAACATATACAATCTAGCGTCATGACCTCATAGGGAGGGTGCAGAACGTATAAGCGAATAGCCTCGCTAATAAAAACTTTGTTAATCCGAAACAACAATAACTGACTCTTGACAATAACCTTAGCATAAATGTCAATGCTCAACATAACAATACAAAGTTATTTCCTACCAGTCATCTTTCATCTCTTCTTCCCATAAACGGGGAAAATATACAAAATTCCAAATTAAAGAAAGTTAAAGTTGACGTTAGTCAGATAAACCCATATTAGCTCGCCAACACTTAACAAATATCTAAGGTGACCTGGAGGTCTAGGGGTAAGGTGTCAGACTTTTGTGCTGGCGGCCGGGTTCAATCCTCGATCCCGGCACAGATTTATCTGATCGCCAAACCCTTCCTTCAACTCTGACAAGATATCTTGTGAATGTGGGGAATGCCAGGCCTCCACCGTGGTTCGAATTCCACGTTAAACTGTAGGTCCTCCATTTAATCTCACAATCACCCTACCATTACACATTAGCGTAAGTGCGTACAACCCGAATGGGTAGTAAGACACTAATAATAATAACAAATATCTACCCAACACTTAGTCTTTATGGCGGCTATCATTAACCGGTTATACGCGCTGATAGCGCCTAATACTCTTAAGTTCAAGAGAGAACGATTAAAGTTAAATATGAACAGAGGAATTCAATAAACGGAATTCTAATGACATTATATTTCAATAAGCAAAAGACAAAACCTAACATCTAACATGGAGTAATATAAACTACATTCCCTTATGCTCAGAGAGAACATATAGTACTAAAAAAATATTTATATCGCCAGATATTCTACTTTGGCCCAACTCTTAAACTTAATACTCAAAATAAATATCATGGGCAAAGTTTAAAGTGAAAGCCTATCAATATTAAAAATAATAACAAGTGAGGAAGATATATTATTGAAACGATATCATGTTTCCTTTTTTGTTAAAAGTTCGTTAATATCAGAAATAAATACAAGACCAAAAGAAATCTTATTGAAAAAGACATCATATTTTAGTTCATTAAAGTTCGTTAATATCTGACATAAATACAAGTGAAAACGATATACTACAGTTTTGTTAAAGTTCGTCAATATCAGAAATAAATACAAGTCCAAAAGATATCTTATTAAAAAAGACATCATATTTTAGTTTATTAAAGTTCGTCAATATCAGAAATAAATACAAGTCCAAAAGATATCTTATTAAAAAAGACATCATATTTTAGTTTAAAGTTCAAAGCTTAAGTCCACAATACTTGACATCAATTATACGTGCAATGTTTACAATTAGAGTTTTTTGAAGATTTGAAATAATTATTAAGAGCAGAAAGTGAATTTTGAACAATAAAATTATGCCGAAAAGGAATTTATCTTACATGGTTAATGTCCGAAGCCGTAGCTAGTACAAGCTACTTCCAAGGCCAGTCCCAGAGTGGCACTTAAGCCACATGATGACACTTTTATACAGAAAGCACAGTTCACAGNAAAAAAAAAAAAAAAAAAAGCAGCCAGCAAACTTCCCGGATGACCTTCGAAACTATTAAGGTGCAATCAGTTAACCCTGAAAGGTAGAAGTTTTACATAGACTGTCCAAAATAATGGCTTTATCTTATACGCTGTACCATAGTGGAACCCATCAAGTAAAGCTTTCTTCTAACTCTAAGGGTAAACTGAATGTACCTCGTAGAGCTCACGTGTCCTTCGTCGGTTTCGTCAGAGTAGCTCCTTCGACCGTCGGTACTCTCTGACTAAACAAAACACTCGATGTTCGCGTGGTTTTGTGGCTCGATGCCAGGACAGGTGCTAAATGCCACTTTATTTGATTTAGTCTGTCCTCTAAACATTGACTCTAAAGAGCGTCAATTTTGTGGGATTTACAGAGTTAAGGTGGGATGGAAGGGGACTTAAGAAAGGCCAGCGTTTTTGTGGGTTTTTTTTTTACCAAAATAAATAAAATATTTCTCCTTCACAAACATATAATTTAATTTTATTCACACGATAACTTCAACATTTCTCGAAGGTATCATGGAATGTAATGACAACCTTTTCATTTAAAAAGTTTCTCACCTAATGCCGTAATGCTCATGATGGATATTTAGGAACTTATTATTTCAACATGTGAATGAAAATTAAATGCTATGTTTGTACTGAAGCATTATTCTATTTATTGTACAAAAAATAATATTGCCATACGAACTTCAAAAACACTGGCCTTTTATCGCGTCCCCTTCCATCTCACCAAAAAATTGTGGGTGGATGAAGCGTTGGGGGGGGGGGGGG
>CABEEJ010007465.1:0-30348 GCA_901482245.1 Timema douglasi | reverse complement strand
AGGAATATATTTCGGGAAGTACCAGAGACGATCTGTTCTCTCGTGGAGGATTTATTATTTTAGGATATTTCCTAGCGAAAGGAGACGCGTGTCATTTTAGTTTGGGATTAAAGATTTAATTTTTTTTAGCTTTATGATCTCCTAGACGGACGGACAGGACTTTAAATCTAACGGACTTAGGATCTGCAATTTTGTTTAGTATAATAAATAATAATAAATATGATGATATATAAAAAAACATTGGGTTTCCTGGGATTTGAGCCGCGGAACTTTGAGTCTCGGGTCCGGCGCGCTACTGACCGGACCATGGGGAGCCGTTTCTATTACTGGGAGACGAAGGGTATATGACTACCCGCCTCGTTAGGGTGACGGGGCCTATCTTTTGACGTGTGTATCGAGATAAGATATATATATATATACTACACTGCAACTTAGAATGCTTTACGTGTAAAAAACAGAACATTCCTCGATCACTCGTGTGTCTGTTACAAAATATTTTGTAGACGGCAGTAAGCAACTGGAATGAAAATATGTGACTTATCGTTTCCAGTAGGTAAACAGCATGGCTACCAATAAATCAATGGTAAGAGTCCGGGATATTTTGTCATATATAAATGACAGTGAGCTTAGTGATCTTACAAGTAATATAAGTGACTATAATAATAGTGAAGATGCAAAGCCTTTTTGATGTGGATGTAGAATATTCTAAGCTCTTCTTTCACTGCAAAATGTTAGACCAGTTATGTGAAGAAACTAATCTATATTTTGGCAAACCATGCTGACCTAATAACACCTTATAATTTACACATTAAGATTCTAGTTTTTTTTCCTGAGTTTCACACAATTAAAATAAAAATTATCTATCTAATAAAAAAAATATTTTTTTTATAAATTTGGTTGGAAAAAATTGAGCATGTAAGGATAAAGCTTATTATTTCCATCAACACTGGAAGGGTTAAAATTACAAAATATTTATGTGGGTGATGGTGGTGTATAAATAAAGGAGTCATTCCTGAAACAGAACCATTTTTTTTGTTAATTACAAAAGAAAACACTAAGTAAAAATTGATAATTTAAAATCAACCATCAATAATTCTAATGTGTTATCATGTACTAAGTACCTAATTAGTCATAACATTTTTAATCAGCAGGAAAGCTTCGTTTTTTAGATCGGTGGGGCTGAAGATCAGCTATCTTCCCGCCAACAAAACTGTTCATTCTCGATAAAAACGTGACTTTGGCTTCTTCAGAATACCCTCGTTTATTGAGGTAATCTTCGTATCTGAAAAAAAAGAGGTCCACAATAAAATTCCGTAACGTCACAATTTACACACATACCTAGTCACGCCGCACCCTCTACTAAAAGGAACAGTTTCTTTTGTAGCATGTCAATCAGACAAATTGAACAGCTACAATTAAATATCAATATTTTGATAATTTACGAAAGAAGTAATATTAACATATTTAAAAGTAATCTACCTCAAAGTTTATTTTTCCCTGACTAGATGTTGTCAGATAAAATCACGTGTCTCCCAAAATTGAAACANAAGTAATCTACCTCAAAGTTTATTTTTCCCTGACTAGATGTTGTCAGATAAAATCACGTGTCTCCCAAAATTGAAACACGTGGTTGTTAAAAAAAAAAAAATTGCCTTTTGATAAATACTGTAGCAGATATCAAAGAAGAGGATTAACATTATCGTATTTATGAATAAAATACTTTAACGCATACCCTTTGCCATTGGATGATGTCGGATAAATTTACATACACTTGCCATGCTGCCTACAAGAAAGAATAGTAAAGGACGTCTATATCACAAATTCTCATAAAAATAATAGCTGAGCCTAAAGAATATAATAAAAACGGATATATTTAAATAGAAGATGCTTTAGTATCTACTCACCATTTCAAGATGTTCTTGGATTTGTTCGCCACGTGTTGGAAAAGAAAATTATTCAATGATGGCGGCCTAAGTGGGCTATCATAACTACACCTGAAGAAGAAAGAAGAGAAGATTGTGATTGACACAGTGACCCACTTCCCGTCAGAGAAGACTAGCGGTAGCCAAGGAACCATGATTTCCCCCTTCCCCGCAAGAGGTTCTTTCCGCGTCATTTTTCTTTCCCCCTGCCTTCGTACGTCTCTCTCTCCCTTTCTATATTTCTGAGTTTATCACCCTTTGTGTTTTGTTCCGTTCGTGTCAGATTTTGGAGTATATAAGGCAGTTTCTCAAAATCACATTATACCCATTCTTACTACAACACAGCGTCAAAGGAGGAACTTCTACAACGTCACGCAACGAAGTAAACGACGACCATGAAGTGTTGGCCGTCAGATCCACCACCGCACTGGCCAGGAGGATATACTTCAAAAACATAAGTACCGGTATCTTGGCAACATCGTCAAGTCCTTATGACTTAAGAGTCTAGTTTTCTGTTTTAAAAAACTAGACAATGACTTCCTAGACATTTTCGATATTCTATATGTTTTGTGTCTATAGTCGAAACAGACTTTCCTTTTGTTTGTTAGTTTAATATTATGTCGAATGGACAGTTAATCCATTTCAAATCTTGTTGACTTCAAGATGAAAAAAGTTTATTTTATTGATTAAATATGGTGTCCTCCAGTCTGAAGGACAAGTCTCATTTTGACTAGTACTAGACTTAGTATGTCAGTCCTAGCGACTATGTTTCTCTGTATCCTTATGATACAGGCTTTACATTATGAGCCTTGGGCTTCGAATGCAGTAAGGTCTTAGTCAAAGACTTACTAACCTCCACAAGTTCCATTTGTTTATTTTGAGCCAATGTTTCTCATGACGCCGTGGACGTCGTGTGCATCTGTTTAATATTTGGATGGCTGTCTTGTTTTCCAAATCACAGTTGGGTTAATGGAGATATATGTTTTGAGTTGGTCAAGTAGTCACGTTTCACGTGCGGTATTAGCTTGGGTGAGCAACCCCTGGAACTCCACTTGAGTCATAGTGGGGTCTGCGCAAATAATATCCTTTTGTCTTTGCCTGTTTTTTGTGTTGCTCTTAGTGTAATTGCAATTAGAATTGTTTGTACTATTTAATGCTCTGGCAGTACCGGAAGGGAAAGAGACCAGCCATAACTATTTGGTTGACAACTGTTTATTAGCCATCGACCTCTGTTAACTACAGATCTTTCTATTGTTTTTTTTTATCATTATTCAAAGTGTTTCAAGGATATTGTCTTACGACCCAGTCAAGCTAATTGATTAAAATTTATATGTATATCTTGTTCGATACCTTTTGTTAACATCTACTTAATTGTTTTCTACTTTAGAAAACTTCTACCTGTAGCCTGGCTCCAGCTCAGCCCTAGTAGCTACAGCAAGACCATCAAATTTCACAAAGTCTAATTATATGCAACAAGCTTCAAACTTATAATCTTGTAACATTATTGTAATTCTAATTCTTATTATTTCTGTTTTTAATAAATTTATTTATTGTTAAACAACACTTTGTCCAACTTAACATATCAATCTAAACCCGTTAAATATGTTCCAGTTCCAATGAGCCACTCCAAATTATGTGAAGTAAGAAAGTTTGTGCAAAAGTATGAGCAAGGACTGCAACAAACCATTCACAGTACTAGAAGTGATACTATTGGATTTTTGATTTGGTCGATGTGATAAGGTTATCACTTTTATACCAGCAATATCGCACGGCATTGCCCGCGACCCACTGTGGTATAAAAATTATATAAGCCCCCCCTCCCCCCTCTCGTTGCCCGTATCTCGAAACATAATTCTAAACCAGATAAAAAATACTTTCTTCAAAAATTTGTTAAAAATAACATAATTTAAAAGCTAATTAAAAATTTAAAAATCCGGCTTCAAGGTGCATTCCGCCTAGCTATGTTAAAAATTTCAGATCTCTGCATGCTGTAGATTTGGCTGAGCATTGCACACAAACACAGACAGACACTTCCTTTTATTATTATAGACTAAACCTAAAGTTTTTTTTGTTTGGATGAAGGTAGCCCTCTCCGATTACCTAGAATAAACAATTATTTTTTTTATGAAACAGTGGACTTGAGTACGGATTTGTTTAGCTTAGACCAATTGAAAGTAGTGACGATAGAGCATACTTTGATTGAAGGCGTGTACAGAAAGAAAAAGCAGGTTTCCTGTGTTACCTCATTATGAGAGTGTTTCTACGGATGGGACCCTTCATAGTGAAAGCAGGTTCCCTGTGTTACCTCATTATGAGAGTTTCTACGGATGGAACCCTTCATAGTGAAAGCAGGTTCCCTGTGTTACCTCATTATGAGAGTGTTTCTACGGATGGGACCATTCATAGTGAAAGCAGGTTCCCTGTGTTACCTCATAATGAGTGTTTTTCTACAGATGGGACCCTTCATAGTGAAAGTAGGTTCCCTGTGTTACCTCATTATGAGAGTGTTTCTACGGATGGGACCATTCATAGTGGAAGCAGGTTCCCTGTGTTACCTCATTATGAGAGTGTTTCTACGGATGGGACCATTCATAATGAAAGCAGGTTCCCTGTGTTACCTCATTATGAAAGTGTTTCTACGGATGGGACCCTTCATAATGAAAGCAGGTTTCCTGTGTTACCTCATTATGAGAGTGTTTCTACAGATGGGACTATTCACAGTGGAAGCAGGTTCCCTGTGTTACCTCATTATGAGAGTGTTTCTACGGATGGGACCCTTCATAGTGAAAGCAGGTTCCCTGTGTTACCTCATTATGAGAGTGTTTCTACGGATGGGACCATTCATAATGAAAGCAGGTTCCCTGTGTTACCTCATTATAAGAGTGTTTCTACGGATGGGACCCTTCATAGTGGAAGCAGGTTCCCTGTGTTACCTCATTATGAGAGTGTTTCTACGGATGGGACCATTCATAGTGGAAGCAGGTTCCCTGTGTTACCTCATTATGAGAGTGTTTCTACGGATGGGACCCTTCATAGTGGAAGCAGGTTCCCTGTGTTACCTCATTATGAGAGTGTTTCTACGGATGGGACCATTCATAGTGGAAGCAGGTTCCCTGTGTTACCTCATTATGAGAGTGTTTCTACGGATGGGACCCTTCATAGTGGAAGCAGGTTCCCTGTGTTACCTCATTATGAGAGTGTTTCTACGGATGGGACCCTTCATAGTGGAAGCAGGTTCCCTGTGTTACCTCATTATGAGAGTGTTTCTACGGATGGGACCCTTCATAGTGGAAGCAGGTTCCCTGTGTTACCTCATTATGAGAGTGTTTCTACGGATGGGACCCTTCATAGTGGAAGCAGGTTCCCTGTGTTACCTCATTATGAGAGTGTTTCTACGGATGGGACCCTTCATAGTGGAAGCAGGTTCCCTGTGTTACCTCATTATGAGAGTGTTTCTACGGATGGGACCCTTCATAGTGGAAGCAGGTTCCCTGTGTTACCTCATTATGAGAGTGTTTCTACGGATGGGACCCTTCATAGTGGAAGCAGGTTCCCTGTGTTACCTCATTATGAGAGTGTTTCTACGGATGGGACCCTTCATAGTGGAAGCAGGTTCCCTGTGTTACCTCATTATGAGAGTGTTTCTACGGATGGGACCCTTCATAGTGGAAGCAGGTTCCCTGTGTTACCTCATTATGAGAGTGTTTCTACGGATGGGACCCTTCATAGTGGAAGCAGGTTCCCTGTGTTACCTCATTATGAGAGTGTTTCTACGGATGGGACCCTTCATAGTGGAAGCAGGTTCCCTGTGTTACCTCATTATGAGAGTGTTTCTACGGATGGGACCCTTCATAGTGGAAGCAGGTTCCCTGTGTTACCTCATTATGAGAGTGTTTCTACGGATGGGACCCTTCATAGTGGAAGCAGGTTCCCTGTGTTACCTCATTATGAGAGTGTTTCTACGGATGGGACCCTTCATAGTGGAAGCAGGTTCCCTGTGTTACCTCATTATGAGAGTGTTTCTACGGATGGGACCCTTCATAGTGGAAGCAGGTTCCCTGTGTTACCTCATTATGAGAGTGTTTCTACGGATGGGACCCTTCATAGTGGAAGCAGGTTCCCTGTGTTACCTCATTATGAGAGTGTTTCTACGGATGGGACCCTTCATAGTGGAAGCAGGTTCCCTGTGTTACCTCATTATGAGAGTGTTTCTACGGATGGGACCCTTCATAGTGGAAGCAGGTTCCCTGTGTTACCTCATTATGAGAGTGTTTCTACGGATGGGACCCTTCATAGTGGAAGCAGGTTCCCTGTGTTACCTCATTATGAGAGTGTTTCTACGGATGGGACCCTTCATAGTGGAAGCAGGTTCCCTGTGTTACCTCATTATAAGAGTGTTTCTACGGATGGGACCATTCATAGTGGAAGCAGGTTCCCTGTGTTACCTCATTATGAGTGTTTTTCTACGGATGGGACCCTTCATAGTGGAAGCAGGTTCCCGCTGGTACCTCGCACCGACACATTTACCGGAAAAGAACATTTCATTCCTTTTTAGTTGTCGGTGCCGACAAATGTATTTTTCAAAAGAAATGGTAAATAATTGAATGTTTAAATATGTGTGTGCAACCCAGATGCCCTGTGTATGTATATATCTAATGTATATATATATATATATATATATATATATATATATACTGTTTATATATTTGATAAAACTTGTTCAACTGTAATAAGGAACTGTTAAAATAAACTGTCTCCCCGCCAACCTTTGCGTATTCTACCTCTTAGTCCGAATTTTCGATGATGAAATAAATGTTGTGAAATAATCTTTAATTCCTTAAGCTAAATTGGTTGGTCTTCCCGTCAGTTGCCTTTGTTCCCCTGTTTGTTTAGATTCAACAGACATTTCAGTTGGATGTTGCTCAAATTGCTTTCGCAGCGATTAGCTCCAAGAAAATTTATCATTCGATCCTGTCCGTGTTAGCCGCAAAACCCCTTGATCTCTGATTTTCCATTTTATAGACCAAATAAAATAAAAATAATTTAAAAAAAACTAATTTATAATATGTAACAATCTTTTTATAACTATATAATATTATATTGATGATAATATTTTGTCAAGATATTATCTTTTGCTATGTCGGCTAGCTTTTCGTTTTAAAGGGTTCTACTACATACCTTACAATATACAATTTAATTTTTAATTTGTTTAAGATTTATGTTATCAGAATATTATGAAATTGTCCTGTGACACTTTGTCTTTATTTGAGTAAAACACTTAATGAAAACAGCGGATATTTTGCATAGGCTGGCCACAGCACTAAAAAGTTTTCTTTCGGTTTGTGCAGTCAGGTCTACGAGGTAGTGATTTTGGTTTACATCTGCAAAACAAACAAACAAACAAAGATTCTAAATGCAGAAGGTCCAGCGAACACAAATAATCAATAATAGCAAAGTTATTGTTGCTTACTCTTCTGCTTTCAGCTTCTCTTTACGCCAGGAAGTTTTGTTACGTTTCTTTCTTCTCCCTCTTCCTTCAGCTATGAGAACTGTATTTTCACCATCCATTGTACATAACTTCTTCAAAATATTATTAATAATAGTGTGTGTGCAAATTATGTAGTGAAAACGTTAGACAACGAAAGTGGATAATTTTAGTGATGGGGCCGAGCTATTCCACATCCACAATAAACTACACACTTAATACCAACACAAGAAAAACAAATATAACCAATAGAAAATTAGTTCAGAAAATAGTTATGGGAAATATAATTTCATAAGAAAAGGGGATATGCAAAGTGAATTTTTTTTATTAAAAACTAACAAACATTTTGTTTGAATGAGCCTAATACCTACAAATCAGACTAATCAGACCTAAACGATGTGAAGTTTATTTTTTTTAAAGTAATATCTTTCTCTAAATACATTTTTAAGGCGATCGAAGGCTCGAACCAAAATGTGTCAAGAACACGAAGCGGGGCGGGGCGCTGATAGTAAATTTAGTTCTGTATCCAACCATATAAGTATGTATAGGTCTAGCTAGATCCCACAAATATGATCAATTTGACCAAAATTTGGGGAACGGAATTTTTTTCAATTTTTCAACAAATTTTGATTCAAAAGATAGTATGAAAATATATTATTAATTGTAGACTAGGTTCCCTTGGAACCTATATTCAATTTGGTGAAGCACGAACAAAGTTTAGAGTATTGTTTTCAAATAAAAACTTACAAGGAGTTTCATGTATTTGATGTTGGGATTGATATCTGCTTTATGTTTTTCAGTATCATACATTAGTAGATTTCAAGGTTGCGCCTATTTGACTAATTAGAAATATGTTAAATATGTATTGTGATATGTTAAACATCCGGAGAATATAGGCTTGACTTTTTTAAAACCAGATGATACAGATTTGAGAATTTGTGTTTGTGTCATTTCTGAGTTCGCTTCTGATACAAACGGAAGGAAAAGTGTATCAGGCTTTATCGCTAAATTAAATCAGAATATTATTTGTTGGAGCTTTAAGAAACAATCTGTTGTAGCTCTAATTAGTTTTGAAACGGATGTGTTATACACTTTCATATTGTCTAGGTGAGAGCATGTTTTTGAATAATTTGATAAGTGAATTTTGTAAACCGATTGAGCCCATAGTTCTCTATGAGGACAATTAATCCACTATTAAAATGGCTCAAACAATTGAAACTAAAAGGTCTAAACATTTGGATGTTAGACATCACTTTGTGAAAGATCTTGTTTCCTTAGGAAAGGTGAAAATAATGTATGTAGAAACAAATGAACAAATAAATTATATAATGACCAAATCATTGCCTTTATTAAGTTTATAACTCTATAAGGAAAACCTCTTTCACTTTATGAGGTAAATGTATTATATTTGGAAGAAGGTACAGGAAAGGTGGATAGAAACATATAAAAGGGGGACAAACACAACATGGCCTTTACAATGAAAAGAAGAACACAGTTCACACTTTACACTGCTGCCAAAGGACAAAGAGGTAATGGTTGCCTCTTAAAGAAAATTGATCGTCACCGCCCAATCCCCCGACCTAGGTTTCATTCTATTGGAACTCATCATAGAGGAGTGTGAAACGCGCAACGCAACTTCCTAAAAGAGAAAACAAAAAAACACAAAAAAGGAGAAAAAAGGAAAATGGTAAAGAATGATAGAACACATAGATAGGAACAAATAAAAGTTTAAGTTTAATAATTTTTCTCAAAAGTTATATCTTGTTAATCTATAAAGGTTTGATCGATTACAGAACTAGGCAGGGATGTTCTACAATTCCTTTGGTTGTTTTGATAAAAGCAGACATTTATGAATTAAATGTACCTGTACATCACTTACTTCATGGCATTAGGAACTCGAAAGTCCATTACTGCACTAACAAAAGTACACCCCCTATCCTTATCATGAGCTAGTTCTATTCCATCTATCTCATACCATCCTATCTCTCTCAGGTCTATTCAAATGTTATCCTCCAACTGCGTCTGGGTCTTCCCAGTGGTCTCTTCTCGTTGGGTTTACCATTCAATACCTTGAACACGGTTCTAGATACTCCCATTCACGCTGCATGACCTGCCCACCGTAACCTGCGAGATTTTACTATCCTAACAATGTCTGGTGATGAGTACAGGGTATGCAGCTCATCATTATGTAGCCTCCTCCACTCCCCACTATCTTCACCCATTTTTTGAACAAAATTCTTCCTATCAAACATCCTAAATTTGTTGTCATCCTTTAAGATAGGAGGCCATGTTTCGCACCCATAGAGAACCAGTAAAATTGAGTCTTTGTATAATCTGAGTTTTACATTTCTTGACGGCGGGCGTGACGCCAACAACTTATTGACCAAGTAATAACAAGCATGTACTGTACATTGAATAGGTTTAATCATGTTTCGGTACAGTTTTATAGGTCATGTGACACGATCATTGCCTGTTTTTTCACCAGTAATTAACAGCTCGTTGATGTGTTTTGTAGTGTCACTTAATAGTTTGTCTTATATATGAATCCCTACATTCATGATTACTCCAGGTGTGTGGCAACCCTGTATAAAACCAAAATTATTAACTTTAAACATGAGTTGTTAATCATTTATGGTAATTATTTCAAAAATAGTGGAAAGTTGTTTAAAATTTAAGATTCTGATTATTTGTTTCTATCTTTTTCATTAAGAGTAGCTAACAAATTACTATTATTTATATTTTAAATAATTTAATTTAGTGGTAATATAATATTTATAAAATAATAATTAGGGTGAAATTTTTCTGAGCAGTGTTTTTTTTTTTGGTACTGTAACCTCTTAAGTGTACACTTTCTATTTCTTTTGTTTTGTGCTCACAAAGTTTTGAGCTTGAAATCTACCCTCACTCGCGAGCCCATCATGTCTCAACCACTAAAGACAATATGTCCTTTCAAACATTTGTTTCTTCCTAACACGTATTGCCCCTTCTTCCCCTTATCCATCCAACAAACCCTTCCCCCATCACCAAGTGAAAGAATAGAACACAGAACTAAGGTGTCTGTTACTCAACTTAAAAATGATGAGTCATCTCTGCCTAGACAGTTTAGAAAGGCAGTGAAAATAATCGGGTTCAAAATCGGCTTACCCGATCGGGCCATAATGGGCTGTTGATCGGATTGTTATTCAAAATCTGCCAGCCATAAAAAATAATTAAAAATTTTAATTACAGTGTTAGAAAAAAAACCCATTTTAATACAAATGGAAAATAATTTTCTTAAATGAAAAAAAAATGAAGATAAATACACATTTTTAATATGAAAAAAGTAAATACACAAAAAAATGGACAAACAACAAATCCAGTGGGCGAACAGACCAACCTGACAATCTCTCACCTTACCTAACCTAATCCTAAGAAAATCCTACCTCACCATTCCCAAGTGTTCACTAATCTCTCACCCCAATCCACCATCCTAGGATAAGAGGGAATGCTGTAGATATGGGAGGAAAGGGCCGACACAAATAATACCAGTTCCCAAACAAAACAAAAACAAACCTTATGTTTCAAACTCTGATCCCAAGGAAAAACCTGCTAGTCAACAACATTTACAAATTATATTCAAATCATACCGAAATTCCAACCTGCCTCATCCCACCTGTCTCTGAGACCACGAACAAATCTTTCACTATCACCAATACAACCTCATACATATATATACCTATATATTAATGAAAGATCAAATACACCATCTTCAGGCTGTTGCCCTATTAAGCATAATTGTTGAGCCAGTGTGAGTTACCTCATCTTCATGGTATGAGGACAAGTATATATTGTACATCAGACATCGATTGTGGGATGAATTTTGGTTGATTGTCCCATAAGCCCGTAGGAATTGAGTTGTGAAAATGTAAAAAGCGTGTGCATTCAGTTTTAATATTATACGATTTCATTGAGATCTTGAAGCGGAAGCATTTACCATGATGAAGTGTGCGTGACGGTATTGCATCACTCATGGCAGTGATAGAAAGAGAATAATATGTGAATCCCCTTGTTTTAAACTCAGGCGTAGTCTCCTCTTACCGTTGCGCAGTAGGAGAACAGTTTGACGGTGATCTATGTGTAGTGAGAAAGTCAATAATTTTATAGTTATTTGTGTTATTTTATTAATAAATTATTAATGTGTGCATGTGTGTCATGGTTTTTAATACAATTATAAAAGTAAAAGTAAAAAAGTGCCCAAAAGAAGACCAAAATTTATCATTTTTTGATGAATGGGAAATTGAGTATTTCTTTGTGATGGTGAAAGACAAATTGTTGTTTGTTGTTAAATTTGTAATGCCTCAGTTTTCTTGCCAAAAAAAAAAGGTAGCTTGGAACATCATTATAATGCTTTTCATCGTAGTAAATTTGATTATGATTTTCCACTCAAAAGTGAAATTCGTAAACTTAGGCTCAACAACATTTACTACAAAACTCAGCTCACATTCTAACAACACAACCATTTCATCCTTCAAGGTGAGCAACCTGATCGTTAAAAAATTGCAAACTTTCATCGAAGGAGAGTTTGTAAAAAAGTGTTTTCTTGTAATAGCTGTGATTATCTTTTTGAAGGAATAAAAAAAAAAGAGATCACAGCTGTTACCCGAGATCTTCAACTATCAAAAAACACGATAGATAATATGGCTGAACAGAAAGAATGTCATGGACATTGATTTTAAAATTGTAAATTATATTGATGGAAAATTACTCCAAAGGCTGCTTTTCAATCTCACTCTTGAGGAAGGGCAACTGGACGTAATTTTACACACAAATGTAAGGTAAATCAGTAGGCGCACGTTTTTGCTAAGGTTTCGCAGTTTGTTGAGCGAAATAATATCCTTTTAGAAGGAGAAGGGGATGAATACGCTCAGTAAGAAGATGAAGAATGGTTGTTTGATCTGACTTTCCTTGGTGATTTCACAGGTAGACTTAACACAATAAGGAAAACCTCTTTTCGCTTTATGAGGTATTTCTATTATATTTGGAAGAAGGTACAGGAAAGGTGGATAGAAACACATAAAAGGGGGACAAACACAATATGGCCTTTACAATGAAAAGAAGAACACAGCTCACACTTTACACTGCTGCCAATGGACAAAGAGGTATGGTTGCCTCTTAAAGAAAATAGATCGTCACCACCCAATCCCCCGACCCAGGTTTCATTCCTTTTATTTGTTCCTATCTATGTGTTCTATCTTTCTTTACCATTTTCCTTTTTCTCCCCTTTTGTTTTTTTTTGTTTTCTCTTTTAGGAAGTTGCATTGACGTTTCACACTCCTCCCTGATTAGTTTCGATAGAATGAAACCTAGGTCAGGGGATTGGGCGGTGACGATCAATTTTCTTTAAGAGGCAACCATTACCTCTTTGTCCATTGGCAGCAGTGTAAAGTGTGAACTGTGTTCTTCTTTTCATTGTAAATGCCATATTGTGTTTGTCCCCCTTTTATATGTTTCTATCCACCTTTCCTGTACCTTCTTCCAAATATAATACAATTACCTCATAAAGCGAAAAGAGGTTTTCCTTATAGAGTTATATCATTATATATTCGCATCCATGTCCTTTTCCTGTGTTTGTCCTTTTTGTTATACCTTTTATTTGTTCCTATCTATGTGTTCTATTATTCTTTACCATTTTCCTTTTTCTCCTCTTTTCTGTTTTTTGGTTTTCTCTTTTAGGAAGTTGCGTTGCGCGTTTCACACTCCTCCCTGATGAGTTCCGATAGAATGAAACCTAGGTCAGGGGATTGGGCGGTGACGATCAATTTTCTTTAAGAGACATCCATTACCTCTTTGTCCATTGGCAGCAGTGTAAAGTGTGAACTGTGTTCTTCTTTTCATTGTAAAGGCCATATTGTGTTCGTCTCCCTTTTATATGTTTCTATCCACCTTTCCTTTACCTTCTTCCAAATATAATACAGGTAAACTTAGTGATATGAACCTAGAACTACAAGGTAAAGGTCTATGTATTGGAGAGATTATAACCATAGATCCATCCTATAAAACCAAATTAAACTGACCTTACAATCAATACATTTGATCACTCATCCAAAATGCTGGACCATCTGGAAAAAAAGTTCTGATTTTGTTTTTCAAATAGAAAAGTATGTGGCTGAAATTGGTTCTGTTATTGAGGAGTTAGAAGAGAGATTCGGCGACTTCCAAAAAAACTGAATCAATTATACATTAAATGTAATTTACATTCAAATCCTATTTGGACATTAAAGAAATTGCAGTCACTATCAACGAAGATACTCGCTGAGAAAATTATCTCTTGAAAATTACATTTTACTCAAGGTCTACTCGAGCGTGCCTAGACAAAAATTTCCCAAGTTGAGAAGATGCGGTGAAATTTTACACTCTTGTTTCGGTTCAAACCTTTTGTGTGAATTACCATTTTATTATTTTTAAAATGACGACGAGTAAGCAACGTTCCAACATGACAGCCAGTACTCGCCTGATGTCCAACATGACAGCCAGTACCCGCCTGATGTCCAACATGACAGCCAGTACTCGCCTGATGTCCGACATGACAGCCAGTACTCGCCTGATGTCCGACATGACTAGCCAGTACTCGCCTGATGTCCAACATGACAGCCAGTACTCGCCTGATGTCCAACATGACAGCCAGTACTCGCCTGATGTCCAACAGATGGTGAAGGAAATGCGGACCCAGGCGTTACAATGTAAACATATATTTTCAAATACATATTGATGTAGACCAAACTTTTAAGGTTTTACGGAAACAACTATCATTTGTTTAGGTTGAAGAATAAGGATGGGAGAGTGAGGTAGATCATCACCAGTTTTGATAGTGAATAGTAGATCACAGAGTACTTGAAGGTGGACATGCCCGAGATATATATATATATTCAACCTCCAACCAGGTGTATTAAGATGGCAATTGGTTATCTGGCAACACTGCAAGTTTCAGCTATGCACTCTTCAAATTTTCAAACTACGTGCCTTTTTTTGGTGTTTTTTTTACCATATTTCTTATTATGAAAAAGGAATATATCCAAAAATTTAAAAATCATGTGTAGTTGTGAAAGTGGTATGAAAAAATGATGAACTTTTTTTGTTCTTATCGAGACCTAGACTGACAATTCTTTCAGTTTGTACTTGTTCTTTAAATAAAATTACTGTTCAGTGTTTACACACTATTTTCATGCATCTTTAAGCCATAAGGCAATTATGTTTTATATTAGTGATATTATTTTTATAACGTGAGCTTTGTAATATAATATACATATCATCCTTTACCTTTTGTCTTTCAATTTTGGATCAGACCACTAGTAAAAGAATAAACATATTAATCAAGAAAAGAGACACGACCAAGAGTAAAAAGTTTATTCTGATATTTATTAACATGAAGCTAGAAATGTATGTAGCTTGAGTAAATTACTTTATATTTTTTGACTTTTAAATGAAAACTTGAAATAAACTTATTTAAATTACATTTGACACAAAAGTAGTGTATTTGCATTAGTAGGAAGTATGTCACAAGACAGTGAACCACTTAATATCAAAGTATCTTGGTGGGGGTGGATTTATAGCAAAGTGCTAAGAAACAATAGCTTCAGGAACAGCATTATCGATTCAACGAGTCTGTATTATCCTTAGTAAACTGCGAGCTGACCCAGGCCAGCCCCCATTTTAAGTTGGTCAGCAGAAACTTGAGAGCTTTGGTCCACTGTTCTTCCGAGTTGAACTGTATTCTGAAACATTGATAAAGTTCATATTATTGCATATGTCCTCTCTCTCCTAACATCAGACTTACATGAATATTCCATGATAAATAATTATGTTTCAACAATAATAAAATGTACGTAATTATAGATGGAAGATGTACATCTGCGACTGGAAAGGCAGACTATAATGACCGTGTTGGGACAGAAAGGCAAGGTAATGGGGCACAGAGCTGAGTGGTGCTCGTTGATTTGCAAATGGGGAAGGACATAACAGAGGTGAGGGTAGTTCCGTTTGACTCCCTGGCTGCTGGTGTCGGCCATGACAGGAAGGCAAGGTAATGCGGCACAGAGCTGAGTGGTGCTCGTTGATTTGCAAATGGGGAAGGACATAACAGAGGTGAGGGTAGTTCCGTTTGACTCCCTGGCTGCTGGTGTCGGCCATGACAGAAAGGCAAGGTAATGGGGCACAGATGCCGAGTGGTGCTCGTTGATTTGCAAATGGGGAAGGACATAACAGAGGTGAGGGTAGTTCCGTTTGACTCCCTGGCTGCTGGTGTCAGCCATGACAGGAAGTAAAAAAACAAGAATACAGCAGAAAATTAGGTGGGTATGTTAAATGTATAGAAATCAAAAGAGGAAGAACAAAGAATGAAGTTTCAGAAAATAATGAAGGACCAGATACAAAGGGACAAACACAGTATGGAAAAGGAAGGGTGGAGAACATTAATGGAAGCAGTGAAAAAGGTGTGCGGGAGAACCAGTGGGAAGAGAAGCTTGAAGGAAACACCAAGTTGGAACTCTATAAGCGGCAACCAAGTGGTCTATAAACTACCCAACAGAAGAGGCTGGAACAATTTTGAGTCAGCAATGTCTGACCATGTTTCAAATTATGAACACGTGACAGTGATGGGGGGATTTTAACACGGATTTCTTAGTTAAATCTAATGACTCAAGTAACCTTTTAGAAATGTTCTCAGCTTTTAACTTGACAGTCTGCCCTCTTGATGCTACACATCATACCCCCACCTACTTGGTTCAAATCAACCAGACAGAGTTATTTCCCATGTACAGATTCCTGCCCCTGGCCTTTATCACCAACACCTCATTCACCTCTCATATTCCATTCGAATGTATGAAATTAAAACTAAATTTCTTACATATCGTGACCTTAAAAATATTGATACTGAATATTAGAACAAGGACGCTGAGTTGATGCCTCAGTATTTGATACACACAGTTAACAATATTATTATTATTAGCACCGCATCTTACTACCCGTTCGGGTTATACGCACTTACGCTAATGTGTAATGGTTGGGTGATTATGAGATGAAATGGAGGACCTACAGTTTAACGTGGAATCCGAACCACGGTGGAGGCCTAGCATTCCCCACATTTACAAGATGTCTTGTCAGAGGTGAAGGAAGGGTTTGGTAATCAGATAAATCTGTGCCGGGACCGAGGATTGAACCCTGGCCGCCATCACAGAAGTCTGACACCTTACCCCTAGACCGCCAGGTCACCCACAGTTAACAATATTGATGGTAAAGTACAACTATTTAACGAAACGGTAGCCGATCTGTATATTAAGCATGCACCCAGTAAGACCATCTTCCTGAATGACATAATATATTTTGAAACTAATGGCTAAAAGTGATGCAGCTTACACAAAACTTAGACAAAGCTCCAAGGTTGGATTAAATTCTGTATCCAATAGTTTTAAATTCTACAGACAATTACGTAGCAAATGTACTAAAGAAGTACGAAAAGCTATAATGAAATATTCACTTAACATTTATAGTTGCCAATCATCACCAAGATTACTTTGTAAAAAGCTGTGTGAAATAGGAGTCAACATTAAACAAAATAATGTCTCTTCAACAGATATTCCACCTGAGGATTTTAAAGTACACTTTAGTAATTTTAGTGTAATGGACAGTTTGGTAAAGAGTCAAACTATTAAAATAATATCACAGTATCCTTCTCCAAATGTACAATTTGACAAGTCTATCATGCACATAAAATCTAAAGCCCAGGGTTATGACACGATATTTATTATTACAAAAATTATAAGTAGCATTCTTCCTATTTTAACAGACATTTTCAGCTATTCTCTAATGATTGCTCACTTCCCAACTATCTGAAAGTGGGCTGAAGTAATTCCCCTACCGAAAAAGTCTCAGCCTAACAGTGTCGATGACTATCGATCTATAAGTATCTTTCCCTCTTTGTCAAAAGGATTATAGTTCTTGGGAAATCGTCATATTCCCAAATTTATCAATGAACATGATATATTAACTATACACCAATCAGGCTTTTGACCGAGTCACAACACTTGTGCAGCTTTAATTATTGTTACTGATGATATTACACTTACCACGGACAGTTAGAAATTAGCTGTTTAAATACTTCTGGATTTTAGTAAGGCTTTTACCAATGTTCTAGACACCGCATCCAGATCCAGAGGGTACGTGAGCACTACGACCTCCCATAGTCAAATCGGGGTTGACGACACCACATTTGTATTAAAAAGCACTCGCTATTTCATATTGTTTGTTAGAAATATTATTTTTAATTTTAAAGTATGAGCATCAACTTGTATAAGCATTAAACATTAAATTGAAGTAAATTTCTCAATAAAATAATGTCTAACGAGAGCCCATACAATGTGCATGTGCAACTGCACATAGAGGAATGGAAATGGAACAGAAGACGTGATTATGCACAATTATACCAAGAAATAATAAACAAAATATTAAACACTTCAAATTTCTAATTCTTTATTATTCTTACGTTTTCTTGTGGGGTAAATTAAGTTACTGAAGCATATTTTGGGGAAATATAATCTTATTAAAAGTCAATTGTATTAACTTTTATCAAGACAGTGTAGAAACACTCTACAATAATGTAAAGTGATAGTGAAGGAAGCCAACCTGAAAGGAGAGTTAGGTTAGGTCTAAATATAAACAAACACACTTCTCTATTTCTTCTTACACTTTTACATTTCCCACTTCTTTAAACTTCCACAGTTGCACATTGTTTTGAATCTTCGGAAATATTTATTTTACATATGAAGATACATTAATGAAAAAGTAATATTCCCGAGAATTCAAACTAATGTGCAACTGTGAAAGTATGAAGAAGTGGGAAGTGTAAACGTTTAAGAAGACATGAATAGAGAAGTGTGTTTTCTATCTAGGCCTAACCTAACTATCCTTTCAGGTCGGCTTCCTTCACTATCACTTTACATCACTGTACAGTGTTTCTACACTGTCTTGTTATGCATTTTATTATTATTACTATTATTAGCACCGCGTCTTACTACTCGTTCGGGTTGTACGTACTTACACTAATGTGTAATGGTAGGGTGATAGTGAGATGAAATGGAGGACCTACAGTTTAACGAGGAATCTGAACCACAGTAGCTATGTTTTTGCTAAATTTTTATTTGAGTGTTCTTCTTGTTTTTTAAACTGTGTTTTATAAGTGTTATCACTAATTTAAAAAATGATATTTCCATTATTTTACCTTTTTTTTTCAAAAGTATTTACTATTGATATGAATGGATGTCATTCATATTCTCAGAACATGTGTTTTAATATACTTTTTAATGTTTTAAAATTATAAATATACAATACTCGAACTCGAGAGCTTTTAAAAATACTCGACTCGAGTTTGACTCGAATGAAAACACCCAAGCTCGTAGACCCCTACCTTCTTGCGACATCATTTCAAGATTGAGAATGAGATTTCGCCACCGGAACCCGGGAAACCTTACCTTTTCTGTGCTCTGCAGCTCTACTCGTATTTTCCCAAATCTTACTACTGGGCCCAACTTTACTTCCATCGCATTGTCTGTCCGTATTCATCCGGGTGAGATGGTCCAGTATACGCGGTAGTACTGTTGTCAATACTCGAAAGTCATCATTCATCATAGTCCATACTTTGTATTTGTCTGTCCTGAAGCCATTGGTACGTGGGACACTCCCCGTTATTCGGATGTTTACACTTTTCTTTCCCTCTACTAGAGCAAAGGATGCATTTCTTCAATTTTTCCTTACAGTCTCTCAACTTGTGGCCTTCCCCGTCACAGTGTCCTTCTTTCGACAGAACTTGATAATGTGTCCTATTGCACCTTGTCACTACAAGGAAGTCTTTTACCGAGACACTGGTGAATGGGAGGTAGAGGCGGCCCCCAACCAGCAAACTTAGGACTCTTGGTGAGACCTCGGAGACATGGTTGGTGACACACCTCTCCCTTTTCCCCGTCCGAAATCTCAGCTCGAACCCCCCATCAAACTATTTCCTCGTAATCTTCCCTTCTAGATTTTGTCTGTATTTTGTCTCCTTTAGTTCTGCCACTGTCATGTCTGTGGGTAAGTAAAAGATTGTCAATTCTCCAGCTCTCATAATCCGCTGGTCCGGAGCTATCCTGGCCCCTGGTTTGCCGGACAGCCCTGCTGCCGCTATCGGTGCAAAGGTGGGTTCACTTTTTATCACTTCCTCTAGTGTCTTCTTTCCTTATTCTCCAAGTCGCACGTTCTCCCTGTCCAGTTGCTGGAGTTGTCCCTCTTGGTTCATTATTATCAATAGCAGGCTGTCAACTTTGAACTTGAGCTTGCTAATGACACCTGTGGTGACCGTCTTGTCATGGAACAAGTTGTCGATGAAGTTGTGCATCGCTCTCGTTCAACTCCTCTTCTTTGGGTTCGGAACCCATCCCTCCGAGACTTCCTCCGGCTTCTTCTTCCTGTCTCCTTTAGTCATCCTGAATAGGATGTTTTCCAGCTCCTAACAGGCCATCATTGCCGTAACCCATGAAATGACCCTCCTTGGAGTTCCTACTAAGTGTTTGAAAGGCCTTTGGCAAATGCTGATACACTTATATATTAATTCGCGCCTTTCTTTCCAATATATATATATATTTTTGCCAACCACAAAAAGTTTTTTTCTAGCCCCTATTTCCTAATAACTGCAGTTTGTTGGCGGCCTATAGGTACACTATTTATTCTTGTAAGCTATTAACGCTAAACGATTGCTATTGATTGCTATTAACAACCATTTAAATAACTATTAACTAATAGCTTTTTGCTATCTCCATCCTTATCCCACTACATCGCGGTAGTGGAAACTTACACCAGACCTCGACTTCCGGTGCCCTTGTGAATACTTTCTTGAATAACTTTCTAACCAAGATGATATTAGTCCATTTTTATAAGTTTCCTGGAACAGTTTTTATTTGCAAATATGTGAGTAACTCACCGAGGTTTCAAGTTACACACTATCGGCACTCACTTAACCAATCGTGTTACTTATCCCAATTTTCTGATGCCTTTTTTTCCTTGTTTTTTTTTGGGCACTTTTGCAGAACACATCTAACATGCGTCCACCTCCTGGCACGGTTGGCTAGGTACCAGGCCTCCCCACTTCAATATTGGGAACTAGCATTTAGTTTCACAAGAAACATGGTAAGTTAAAAGATGCGAGGGAGGAATCCAGAGGGTTCAGGAGAAACACAAAGGTTGAGGCATGTCGGGATCTCTTAGTACAATCACGAGTATTATAAATCCTGTCCTGTAGGGGGTGACCAGTTGTTAAAACTATAAGTTATGCTAAAGAGCAATACTTACTTTATAGAATAGGAATTGCCGGTGGCCGAGTCTTCGATCTTCCCTCTCTCCATCTTGTAAGGCAGGCAGAATCCCGAGTCGCCTTTTTCCACCTCCTCTTTAAACTGCTGTAGGCAGTCCAGGAAGGCCACCATCGCGGCATCAAACTTGGTGTCCCAAAGGAAACGGAAACCTCCAGAGCCGTACAGAGGTAGCGCTCTGTGCTCGGCCAGAACCTGCTTGATCAAATCAATAAACCTGATTCTAAAATGTACCGAGATGAAATATCTTTAAGCTTTGACCAAACAAACACTTTCAATCAGCCAGGTGACATCCGGTGAGCTGTATCAAACTGGGAGGAAAGCTTCTCTAAACTTGGTGTTCAAGAATGAAGACTAGCAAAGATGCTAGAAAGAGAAGAAGGGTGATGTATTATTTAAGAGGGTACGGTTGTTAGCTGCAGTAGATAACTGTCGTGATTGAAGTGGGAGGGAGAGCGTTTGACTCACAGCTCTCAAAACTAACCATCAATACCAAGGGGATCTACAAATTAAACTGTTTAACTAGTCATATATAATTCATCACCTCAAAACGTTCTTATTTATATATATAAACGTTGGATATAGGTGAAAATGTTTGAGTGAGTAGTAATATATATATATATATATATATTCGCCTATATCCAACATTTTTACCATAAAAAGTAAAGAACCTATTTTTAGGTGCTAATATGTAGACTGATGTATCTCATCTTGAGATTTATATATTTGATTAAGTATAACAGCAAATTAATTTTCATTTCAAGCACATTTTTTTACTAAAACATTATTTTTTCCACAAACCCAATCTTATTCTCAGAAATGAGGTACAATTTAGGTTTGCGTGTGTTTTTTTAAAAAAAGAAATTGGTTGAAACCAAATGTGGTCATGTTGGGTGTCAAATTATAAAAGCCTTGACGATCGTAAGCTGGGAAAATTTATAAGGAATTAATTTAAAGTTATTCAAGATACTGTAGGGCCTAAATAGGACAACAATACTGTCCAAGATGCCATGGATTATGTGCAGGATATCCTCGGTTAGATTATGTGCGGGATATCCTCGGTTAGATTATGTGCGGGATATCCTCGGTTAATCAAGGCTGTGTACTTGCCTCAAGCCAGACCTCTTTCAACTAAGTTCTCACTTTTGATGAAACATCACTCAGGACCTCCGAGTTGTGCCTGATTATTCCAGCATCAGCTTAAGATTATGATACAATATGGACAACAATAATGAGATGTCAACTTACAACAAAACATATGGCCCGAAAGAACACTTATCCTAACTTTTGACCAGGCACTGTACTGTAAAGCGAATTAAATGGTATGATCCGATAGAGTAAAAGCCGGTGGAATAATCATTAGACATGGTGGATTCCATACAATTATGGTGTAATTGTCAGCAAATGGACAGCAGATTTCCGGCTCTGGTCTTGATGACTGTTGGAAGGAATGTAGTCTTTAATCAGATAGCACTACATTGTGCCGAGTTTACTCAACTTTGTGTGTGTGTGTGTGTGTGTGCGCAGAGATGCTTGTTTGTTTGTCCCTGCGTAGACAGGCTTAGAGGTTCTGGCTTTAAGCGCGTCACCACTCGGACCCTCGGTACCGAGCTTGTCGAGAGCAAGCCGGGGTCATTGCGATGAAAGTCATTGCATACAGACGTGGAGTCGGAGATGAGGCTTTCTTTTCAACATACAGCTGTGCAACTTAATCAACCAAGGGGTCGAATTATAGCCCTGAATAAAGACTTGATTGACTACATCCTGATGTGCCGTGCACCAAGTCTGGCTCGTGAACCCCTACTACCGGCCCCAGTGTCGACCGGGACTGACTCGAGTCATCTCCCTTAGCGTCAAACGGCTCCACAAGAGGTGTGGGCACAATATAAAACAATCTGAAAGTTAAAATCTACAATCGTGCTATTAGAGCCCAAAATATTAGTTTTGAGGCTATTTTGGCATGTGCTGATAAATGAATTTGTAATTTGGTTGAACAATAAATAAGCTGGACATGAGTATGAACAAGATGAGCGATATTCATTCCAAACTGCAGCTGCTTTTGGAAATGAACATTTTGGACAAGTGAGGAGTGGTTTTCAAGACTTAACATGCTATTTCCCAGGAGGTGACCTGGCGGTCTAGGGGTAAGGTGTCAGACTTCTATGCTGGCGGCCGGGGTTCAATCCTCGGTCCCGGCAAAGATTTATCTGATTACCAAAACCTTCCTTCACCTCTGACAAGACATATTGTGAATGTGGGGAATGCCAGGCCTCCACCGTGGTTCGTATTCCACGTTAAACTGTAGGTCCTCCATGTCATCTCACAATCACCCTACCATTACACATTAGTGTAAGTGCGTATTATAATAATAATAATAATAATATTGAAAATAAGCTTATCAGGACCAGCAAGCACCCAACCAATTATATACCAATTATACTATTTTATAGAGCCTCAAAGTATTATAGCTTACCTCTATGTACGAGTGATTGCCGTAAGGAACTAATCTGAATCGCTGAAAAGTGAGGTTCATTTTGCGAGCCAGAGCAGTGAGAAGCAGAGCTGTTTGACCCCAAGCAGCGTTGATCTCACTCCAGTCGACTGGGGCACTAGGGAGGCGGCCAAGTCGGAAGTTGTTGATGGTCCCGAAGTGGCCGCTGTGCCAGATGTGGAATGTTGCGTTAAACACGTTGGTCTTCTTGAGTTTGTCAAGTTGAGCCTGGGCGTAGTGTAGTTGACATTCCAGGCTAACAGTTAACAAACAAGTGTAGTATGTTTAACAATGAGGTGGCCACATGACTAAATAATTTTATAATAATGTAAATTAATAAAAATAAACAATTGAGTGTAAATTTGATGAAGAAAGCACACCTAGGGAGAGAGTAAAAATGTGGGAAGAGTCCTAATGCACAAAGATGACATCTTCTTCCTTTCTTCTGTCTTAGGTGACCTGGTGGATTAGAGGTAAGGCGTCGGACTTCTGTGCTGCGGGTCCAGGGTTCAATCCTCGGGCCCGTTACAGATTTATCTTATTGCAAAAACCCTTCCTTCACCCCTGACAAGACGTGTATTAATCACAACTTGTGAATGTGGGGAATGCCAGGCCTCCACCGTGGTTCGGAACTGTAGGTTCTCCATTTAATCTCACAATCACATATTAGTGTAAGTGTGAACGGGTAGTAAGACGCAGTGATAATAATAATAATAATAATAATAATAATAATAATAATAATAATAATAATAAGTCTTCTGTCTTCTATAGTAGAAGCAGTCACACACAAATTTAAACACTAATTTTAACACATTTAAGTAATATGTTGGCATTGTTTCTTTTATCAAACAGAAAGAAAAGAGGAAATATACTTTACACAAACTCTGAATTACTCCATTTTGAGTTCAAAAATATACTGTTAAAAAAACACTGTACCAATTGCTGTAGAAATGAAGATAAATTTCTCAAAGCCTTTGTTATGGTTATCACGTATAGATATTAAATAATATAAGTTAAATGTAAATACTTATTACATAATTGAAAAAATGAAATGGTATACAGCGGGACCTCTGTATATCAAACTTCTCCGTGTATCGAAGTTTTGGTGAATTCCCGTGATATTACATAGAAACACTGTTTCTATATATGGAGTTTTTTTCAAGAGTATTAGGGATTTTCCTCCCATAATGACGATAGTACAAGAAAAACAAGTGATAGAAAATAGAATAGAGATGTTGCAAGAAGAAGTAAATGTTTGGTCAAGGTCATTGCGACGCCAGCGGGTGGTATTGTCTATAAACTCCTCTCACCCCTTTCCTCCTCTATAATTCAGGGCAGTTTGTTTCAGTATCTCTAACTGACGGTTTATGATTGCTATTGTTTCACTCTCTATGTTGTTTGCGATGTCAAAAAGAAATAATAATAATAATAATAATATTTAGCACCGCGTCTTACTACCCGTTCGGGTTATACGCTTTAAGTACTAATTACGCTAATGGATTAGGAATTGGGAAGGTTGAATTAGAGGAAGTGAACCCACATTGGCGTGGAGGGATATTGGAAAACCATTTAGGAAAAACCACCCCCAGTTCACCCAACCGAGATTCGAACCTCGATCTCCCCGTCCTCAGCAGTAGAGCTCAACACGACAAGCGCCTTAGCCAGCTACGGCACCGAGGCGGGTGATGTCAAAAAAAAAAATCTCTCAGTGTTGTGGAAGAATGTAAACACTGGAATGAGTGCATATATATATATATATATATATATTATGATTATGACAGAATTCGAAACCTCTTAGGGCTCCAAACTCTCTTTTCTCATGGACTTTATTGTGATGCCCTTTTTGATTTTAATATATTCAATAGCAAAATTTATTTCAAATTTGCCCTTGATCATATATAGGCCTTCATAACCGTTCTCTGGCTTCTCGTAATCCAAAATATTTTTTTATCAATAGCTCTTATAAGGTGAGCCTTATAGGTCGTGTCCATAGCGCCAATTCTAGATTTGTCGAGTTCGACTTTTATCATAAAAGAAAAGCTAAACTCAGAGAGTTATTTAAGGAAATCTCTTATCAATAATTTATCGCTAAAAGGTTCTACCTATAAAATCTAAATTTTACAATATTCTGATTTATTTTTTGCATATTGTTACTGCTTCTAACCACTATTTAGTTTTTCGTTATGATTGTGTTTTTTTATCATTATTGATTACTTTTTTTTTGTAACTATTAATCATTATATAACATTATTTAGTCATTTTTGTTTATCTTATTTTCTCGTATGAATATATATATTTGTAAGGTACTTTTGTACTTTCAGTGCTGGCCTGTTATAGGTCTTACAACTGTTGGCCAGCACTATAATAAAGGAAATTGAAATTGAATGATTATTATTATTATTATTAGCACCGTGTCTTACTACCCGTTCGGGTTATACGCACTTACGCTAANCGTCTTACTACCCGTTCGGGTTATACGCACTTACGCTAATGTGTAATGGTAGGGTGATTGTGAGATGAAATGGAGGACCTACAGTTTAACGTGGAATCCGAACCACGGTGGTGGCCTGGCATTCCCCACATTTACAATATGTCTTGCCAGAGGTGAAGGAAGGGTTTGGTAATCAGATAAATCTGTGCCGGGACCGAGGATTGAGCCCCGGACACCCAGCACAGAATTCCAACAACTTACCCCTAGACCACCAGGTCACCCTCAAATGTTAATAGTAAGTAATAATGTTTATTTTTTTGATCAAGACTGTTAATGAGAAATAAGTGATTTTATTGTCGTTAGCAAAGTGATGTTTGGGAAAACAGCACACGTTAATTTGGACTTTGTAGAGCGAAATTTGGATGAATAAAAGTTACATCTTTATTTTAAAAGCATTATTTTTCTTTCAAAATCTAACAATTAGATAAGTTTTAGTTTCATCCTATAACTGACATTAGCGAGGCAATTACACTATTTGTTACTAAAAAAGTTAGCAAAGTGATGTTTTGGTAGACTTGGAGTTTCATAACCACAACATAAGTATTAGTTATTTCAAAAACTCCAAAGGATTAATGGTTAGCGAAGTGATTTGCAATCAACATACTCTCAACTATTTACCTGAATTTTCTGTACGTTGATCAAATTATATTAAATGAAAACAGCTAATGCACGGCGGAGCATTCTGGGAGGTTTTAGCGCCAAATTCAAAATATTGTGTTTGTCCAGTGCGTTCTTCGGGGACAAAAAAAATCTATAAAAATGTTAAAATTCACATATGGTTTATTAAAATGGATTCTTGGAACGAAAATAATAGTATTAGGAGAATATTTTACTGTGGTTATATTTAAAAAAAATCTTTTTCTTTGTTTTCTATAAAACTTCAAACTTCGAAATTGAGAGCTGGGGGACCATTAAGGTGATGAAAGGGACTTTTAATAATAAATGTGTCTAATTTGTTTTTAACATTACCATATTTAAATGTTTCTATCAAGTTTTATACACTTTTTACTAAAAAAAAATTTGATTGTTTTAAAAATAACAAAATATTTATATTGATAAAACTAAATAAAAAGGGAAAATAAACTATTAAGAGTAAATTTGAAGAAGAAAGCCCACCCAGGGATGGGAAAATGTGTGTTCAGTCTCTGAACTGTTTATATTTAATATTGTAAAATAGGCTTTGTGTAATAGTTTGTTTTATATGTAATGCTTTATATATATTGGTATTTGTTGTTTATTCTTTGGACGTTTTCCCGCCGTTTTTTGATGGTTTCCCTCCGTTTTGAGAGAGTTGAAGGGGAGGGGGAAGAAAGGTTGTTAGTTTTTTTGAGAAAGAGAGCGCAGTTCAGTTGAGCGTGGTCAGAAGGACACATACGATGTTTGCCAGAATGGGTGAACCGATGTATGCACATATCAGTGTCAGAGTGTGAGTCGGGCATTACAAGCCCTAAAGTGGCCTTCTTTATCAAGGAACAACAAGAGTTGGAAAGACGCCGCTAACTCAGCCCTCTTGTTTCCCCGTTCCTTCATACTCTTAGCCCAGCAGCCCACAAGGTAGGCCTCAATTGTTGGCGAACCTCATTTGGATGCGATAAGCAATTACTATCACAATTTTATATGGAATAATTCCACTTTTCCTTGTTTTCCCTGGTTATTTTAATAGTTTGTTTACTGGAAAGAACATATTGGTCCCCCAGGCCGGATATTGTAATTCTTTTTTCTTTGTTTTCCAGTCGTTTGCGCCATCTCGGCCATTTTCCTACCCTTTCACTTGTATGCTTTGTGTAATTTCATTATTAATTTTTTTTTGTTTGGAGTTGTTTCTTTGTTGTTGTTGGGTTTCTTGTGGTTTAAGAAAATTGTACTTTTTTCAAACAATTATTCATAATTCTTGTGATTTGCTTATATTTTGTATCTTAGCTTTGTTGCTTTCCCTCCGTTGTTGTGTGTCACATGTGACATCATTTCTCGGCTTCATGCCCCAACTACATTCAAGATTCATCTATCTACAATATTCAATACATCGATCTCTCTCTATATTAACGTTTATCGCTGTTCTTTTATATTGATCTTTCTCTCACAATTTATCACCTACCATTTACCATTAATCGTATTTTGTTTACGTAAATAGTTCACTTTGTTTTGTTCTTGAACATAGTTTGTAATAATATTTTGTTTGGTTTTTAACCGCTTTGTTTAACTGCCCTTTTTTCATTGTTCTTTAAATTATAATCACGGGTGGGGTCTACGAACATAAGATCACGGCATCTTTGAACCTCATGCGCATGATGTTTGATAAGGTGAAAGAAGCTCAAGACAATCAATCCTTCGGATCCCCTGCGGCTACAGTTAAATTCTATTGTGGAGCTGGATAGTTACCTGGCAAAGGGTAAACAACCTACTGAGAGTGATAAGGTAAAAGAACAGCAAGAATTTATGTTGGCCTAGTTCTCCTTCATCTCTATTTATAACCAGCTGTTTCCAGAGTCACTACTGTTCAAGCCATGTGAGAGAGTGGTGTTACCACCCAGCCCTGTTCCTGCGAGTCTTCCAGGCCCTAGTAAGATTGTACTACCTAGTTTCGGTGGCAACATTTCTGAATGGCCTGAATTCTATGATTTGTTTCACCATTTAGTCGAGTGTAACAATGAGTATCCTGATATTGTTAAATGTACCCTCCTCAAGTCTCATCTTCATGATGAAGCACTCTCACTAGTTAAAAACCTCACCTACGGCAAAGCGGATTTTCCTGCAGCAATTCATCTACTCGAGGCCAGATATAACAACCTGAAAGTTATTTGTAATTTTCATCTCGACCAACTGGTTCATTGTCCTAGCATTTCGAAGCACTCGCCAACTCACTTGAGAAAACTACTAACCACTTTCAACGAACACTTGGGAGCACTACGTCTACAAAATCTACCAGTAGATCAATGGGACACATTCTTAATTTTTATTGTCATTCACAAACTAGATCCTTCGTCCAAAAGGCAGTGGTAAATAATTTCAAAGGACAGTTCCTTTCCCACGATGAACGAGTTTCTACAATTACTTGAAAAACGATGTCAGATTGAAGAGAAACTAACCCTTTCGGGTGTAGGTAAAGGCCACGGCAAGTTGCCCACCTACACAGATAAAAGTCGCCAACGAGGGGTTAATTTGTTTCTAGTTGGATCAAGAGGGCAGAAGGATCCAAGTTACCTCCCCAAGAATATTGAGACAAAAGAACAGATGGAAATATTCTGGAGGCTCAAGACAATGTATAAACTGAAAACAGCCCCATATCTTGTATCGTTGTGAAACATTTCTAAAACTAACTCCTGTTGAAAGATTTGAATTTGTAAAACATAAGCAACTGTGCTTGAATTGTTTGAGGCAGCCTCTTGTGGCTCAGTGCTGACATGTCGCCATTGTAGTTCCAAACAACACTCGTTTCCCCATTTTGAAAAACATACGATGAATGTTAGGCATAATGTTGATGTCACCCCCCACCTAATGTTTAAGAAGAAGCAACTTATAGGCCTACATCGTGTACAGCTTCCATATTCTGCTCAGATACACAAAACCACTCATTTGTTCTAACAATTTTCCATCTATACTAAGCCGACAATCATTTCCTGAGCCATCCTTATCAAAAACTATCACCTTAGTTTTGGAGACATTGATACAAAAATACATTTTGTCTGTCCCCACATTCAAATGATGCAAGTCACTTCCATTCCTTGCCATGAATATGACATCATCTAGATATAACAGCACGATCACCTTCACATTGTCCGTTTGTAAACGACCTGGAATTGGCACATACCTTCTTATACCCTTATCTAAAATTGGAAAGATTCATTTAAGAACTAATTTACATGGTTACAAAATATTGAGAAAAAAAAACATCACTGAACTCCCAAAGAACATAATTAACTCCCCATTAAAAAATAATAATTCTTATAGCTTAGAGACTACTGGTTTCGTAAAAAATATATTTCAATTTTCAAATAAAAGTTTTCTAATTAGAATAGTTCTACAACTTTACAATGATCTCAGAGCTGTGGCGGTATGATTAAAATTGGAGATATCTGGTGATATAAAGAACTCTCCAAATCATTTTCCATGAAGAATAAGATGCACAATATTGATAATAATATTAAAACCATGCATAGATATGAAGTTTAATCAAAGTCATTTGAACCATCTTTTTTCATCTTCTTTTTGCACTTGGGCAGGCTAACCTTAATTTTATGAACGTATGTAATTCTCAAAAATATTCCGGGAAACCTTATGAAAACCCTATACATAAAGTTTTAGCTCTATCGCTTAAATGGTTTTGACTATAGGCCGACACACGTATGCAAACACACAGACACACACAGCATCACGAAGACTAGGTGCAGGCACTCATAAAAAATCAATCGCCATCAAAAATCTCGATTTCTTGAAGAGAAAGTAAAAATGAAAATAATGTTGTAAAACTTATTTTCCCAAACTCTTAACTATTAGTTATTATTATTATTATTATTATTATTATTATTATTATTATTATTAGCACGGCGTCTTACTACCCGTTCGGGTTATACGCACTTACGCTAATG
>CABEEJ010007464.1:9686-30354 GCA_901482245.1 Timema douglasi | reverse complement strand
ACACTTCGCACTTCTATTTTTCTAAATTTTTGGTAACATTAAATTGGTTTTGTTTTGTATTGAATCCCTCTAATCTAGAGTTTGGAATAAAAGGTCCCTGGTTATATCCTGTCCCCAGGTATTAATTTTTCAATTAAACATTTGAAACACATTCAAAATCTTCTTTCCGACAATTCCCAAAGTATAGTCCAATTTTAAGAGAAAGGGCCTACTAGAAAAAATAAACGTATTTGTTTACGGTAAAAATTGATAAAAATGCTACAATTTTACTAGTGCCCCTTTTATATATATTTATAATATTTATCAAATGTGACAATAATTTTAGATCAATTAGCTTGACGTATGAACACGTGAGAATACTAGCTGTCAGATAAGGCTATTCCTATGAAAGGTGGACTGTATTTACCCATAGCTTAGTATTTTTTCAGTATGATAATATATTATAATTAAATATGGTAAAACATATCAACGATTACATCATATATATTTTTGTTCTCATACATGAACACGTTGGAGAAAAAAAGGGGGGGGGGTATTATTGAAGAATAGCTGATGAATTAAACATTTAAAAAAACTCGTCATTGATTTGAATTATTGACGTTGATGGTGCAACGCCATCCACTAAGAAGGTTTCCAGTTCGGATAGAACCTGACGGAATATTTACGTGAGTATAAGATAGAAGATCTTTCTGCATCAGGTTTTGGCTACTGTTAATCCTAATACGATAAGTACACTCGGTTTATCTTGAGAGTTAAAAAGCTTTCTTTGACGGATTAAACTATGGCTTGTAATACAGGTCCATGGTGTAATCGTTCGAGGTAAAGACAGTCATTTTTAATGTAAAATGAGTGTACACATTAAAACACAAGCTGTTAAAACTAAAACTCTAGGCCACATTCGGATATAATGTGATGGATTTTAAATATTGTTTCGTTGTTTATTCAAATCGGTTTTCTCGTTTGTTTATATTTTGGTCGTGACTTGTCAAGCTTTTAGTATTCATATCAACAGAGCTACAGTAGCCCCATGGCTTATTTGGTGCTGACTGACAGCTCACAGCTGACTTCTGACAGTCAACACTTAGGAATAATATAGTGACAGCTGCTAAACACATGTTTTTGCGGATCATATGTTTCGGCGTAGGGATACAAAATTTGGTTTGGTAACTTTTCAAAGCCGTCAGTCAGCACCAAAGAAGTCATGGGGCTAGTGTGAAAGGTGACAGTGTATCGTAGCTATGAGACACGTTGCATAGTTTTAGAAATCCCGTTTATTTAAAATGTGTTTTATTATTTAAAGATATGGCTCAATCCAAAATTAAGATTAAAGGTATAAATAATGTGGTCCTATAGGAATTAAAAAAAACTTACTTTTAAGTTTTATCATTTTGATAGAACCATCAAATAAGTCAATTTCTCGTTTAGCTTTCTTGAAACTATTGCAGTCTTGAGAATAAAGTAAATGGTATTTCAGGGTCACTACAAAACAGTGAGTGAAGAATGACCCTGAGCACTGGATGACTCCTGGATATCTCAGGGGTAAGAGCATCGGTGTACTAAGTCAAAAGTCCCAGGTTCGATTCCCGTGCCTTGGTATCATCTTATCGATTTAAAATTAGCCTCTTCTGTGGCCGCATGGTCTAAGGCGCTACTCTCGCAATAAACTAGACTTCTGATGGCAACAGAGTTTGTGGTTCGATCCCGGTCAGATGTACTAAGGGTGGTTTTTCATAAATAGGTTATCACCCTCTCTCTCTCTCCACGCAAATGCGAGTACACCTCCTCTAAATTCAACCTACCTCACTCCCGTAATTCATTAGTGTAATTTGTATATAAGCATATATAGCTTGAATGAATAGTAAGGTGTGGTGCTAAAAAAATATTAATGAATATAAAACAGCTTAAGATAATTATCAAGAATTGTTTGAGTGGTTTTGGAACTTCAGAGCTGTTATTTCCATTAGAAATACTGTGGTGTGAGGGTATTTCCCTTCAAGTAAATGGTGCCCTTAATATCAACTATTGGGTAGCTCTTATGGATATCAGCACATTCCACCTTAACACTTGAGGACTAGCACTACACATTAGCTCATTGTTCTACTTCGGTGGCCGCACGGTCTAAGGCAATACTCTCGCAGTAGTCTAAACTGCTAAAGACGAGGGTATCGATGCTCGATCCCATTTGGGTGTAGGGAGAGTATCTTTTTTCCTAAATGATTTTTCCCACACTTCACGCAAATGCGGGTACACTTAATCTAAATTCAACCTTCCCATATCCCAGCTACGGATTGGTGTGCAAGGTAAGGGCTCAGCGCTCTCTACTCCTGACAGATCCCACTGAATAATTGAGCAGGCGGATACACTGATCGTACTTAGCTCAAAGAAGAGTCTGTACTTCACGCCTTGAGGGATGATCTGCATACCTAGAGTAGAGACAGTGGACAGTGTTGCCAATTGCAACCGAGACTTGGCAAGTGTAAATTTAGCTCTTGAATTCTGGGAATGAAAAGTTAAAACATTAATTTGTCTACCATGCTTTACTACCCGTTCGGGTTTTTCTTATTTACGTTCTATTGGGGTTACGGAAGAGGAAATGTATCCACGTTTGCGTGGATGGAGAGTGGAAATAAATTTATGAAGAAGCGCCGTCAGTTCACCCTTCCGGGAATTGAACTCTAATGTTTCCGTTTTTCGGCAGTCAGGTCTATTGCAAAAGTGACGGGGGCCTTGGCCCGTCCAGCCACCGAAGCAGGTCATATTTTATTGATATTAAGGGGACCACCTCGATAAGGGAGAAATTGTCACCCAGACATTCAGCTCTTAACGCAATATATTGTTTTAAATTTTTGTTGTCTTACTACCCATTTGGTTTTTTTTTGCTTATGTGCTAATTATGCTAATGAGCTAGGGATAAGAAAGGTTTAATGTGGAGGAAGTGTACTCACATTTGCGTGGAGAAAGAGTAGTAAACTCTTTAGAAAAAAAAACGCCCTCGGTTCATCCGACCGGGATTGCACCACAATCTTCCAATCATCGGCAGTCTAGTCCATTGCTAGAAAAGCACCTTAGACCATGCGGCCACTAGGGTGGGAAATATTTATTTCTACAATGCGTTATTTCAAAATCAGGCTCGCGTGAAAGTAAAGCACAAAGATTCCAATAATGCTGTTTTTCCTTAGCAACCCTATAATATGAGTTTTATTATTAGAAACCAAATGTGTGAAAATGTGACATTAGCTTATTTTCAACTAATATTTTAAGGATATTTGTGGAGCCACGAGACTAGGCTTGGTGAAAAAAGACTAAGGATTTAACCTTCCTTTAAAATACAGTATTTTTTTTTATAGGATCATAACAGAACATAATAAGATATTTGAGAACTAGTAGCAAGCTTTCCTCTTCACCTTGAGATAAGAAGTTTCATCTTTTTCTTCACTCTCTTTCTTAGTGACATTACAAAGGGTGGTTGTAGGTGAAGGGTGAAAGGCACCATAAACGTACATATCATATAGAAGTAGTTACAGAAAACGACACATACCATTTTGTCTTAAATTCTGTGGCCTGATAGCGATTGATACTGGTTCACTTTCCAAGGCGACCACCTCAAGATAATTCTACAATTACTTACACTCTTAAATTAAATAAGCTAGCATATTTAAAAAGTGTTTTAAAGAAAATCTTTTTAATCTTAAGTAATATGATACAAACCACCATGGGTATCAAATTCTGACAGTTCCGTAGAAAAATTTTCCTCTCAACATGTGGCAACACTGGATGAACGTCCTTCATTAACGAGGATAGCAGGAGATGTACCTTTAATTTGGAGGTACGCACGTGCATTAATAATGAGGTTCACCTTGCATTAGTTGCTGGGAAGGAGGTTGTCGATGATAATAGGTATTCTGGTCGCCTGATACCTCTTGAATTAACCTTCAACTTACCGATGCAGCTAAGATGCAACTTAAGGTCAAATAAATAACCTGTTTTTTTTTAATTACCTCATTTATTCTTACTAAATCTATAGTCATCCATGGTCAAAGACAGGGATTTACAACTTAAAATTGCCCGAGGGAACAAATGAATCCACGAGTCTGGTGGAGGACTGCATCATAATTGGCTAAAGTTACGGAAAAAACAAGAACATGAATTTAATTGCGAATGAAATGAGTAAGGGTAATTTAAACGTGTTTAGTAACACATTGAACCTCGCTTCAGTGGCCACATGGTCTAAGGCGCTACTTCTCGCAGTATACTAGGCTGCCGATTAAGGGGAGATCTAGATTCGAATCTAGGTCAGGTGTTCAGAGGGATGGTTTTTCCCAAAATATTTTTTTCGCCCTCCGTTCATGCAAATTCAGTTACACTTCCCATAAATATAGCCTTCCTAATCCTTAAAACTATCAGCGTACATAAGCGTATAACCAGACGGGTAGTAAGATGGGTTAAAAAATCATTGTGACCTGGCGGTCTAGGGGTAAGGTGTCAGACTTCTGTGCTGGTGGCCGGGGTTCAATCCTCGGTCACGGCAAAGATTTATCTGATTACCAAACCCTTCCTTCACCTCTGACAAAACATCTTGTGAATGTGGGGAATGCCAGGCCTCCACCGTGGTTCGGATCCCACGTTAAACTGTAGGTCCTCCATTTCATCTCACAATCACCCTACCATTACACATTAGCGTAAGTGCGTATAACAAGAACGGGTAGTAAGACGCGGTGCTAATAATAATAATAATAATAATAATAAATCATATTAAACTATTTTTCCGACTAAAATGTACCATCTTTGATACATCAATATAATCCAGAATATGTAAGGACTAAATAAAAGTTGAGCATCCGTTGGAGCTTTCATGGATTTTCTCCATGCAAGACAGACAAAACTTTCCGTTTCTCGGCTTAAAACACAAGTAGATTACTTTTCCAAGAAACTCCATAGGCCTATAAAAAATGTATCGTTGGCTGCCAGTTGTAAACTTCTGGTCTGAGGCATCACTCTCTAAATACACTGGATTGACCATTGACGGGTAAATCGAGGTTCGGATCCCGATTGGATGTACTGAGCGTGTTTATGTCTTATATTGTTTTCCTCTCCCCCTTAAGACAAATGTGGGTCCACTTTCTATAAATTCAACCTTTCTGATCACCAACATTTATCATAATTGGTTAATTTGAGTATAACTCGATCGGATAATAAGACGCTGTGTTAGTTTTATTCCAGCACCGCGTCTTACTACCCGTTCAGATTAACCGCTTACGTACTATTATTACGCTGATAGTTTTAGGGATGAGGAAGGTCATATTTATAGAAAGTGTGCCTGCACTTGCGTGGAGGGAGAGTGGAAATATATTTTAGAAAAGTCACCCTCGGTACACCCGACCGAGATTTGAACCTCAGTCTACCACCTGTCATCTACAGTCTAGTCTACTGCGAGAGTAGCTCGTCTTAGACCATGCGGCAACCGAAGCGGCTGGTGAAGTTATTAATAATAGTAATGACATTTAAATTTAAAAAAAGAAACACATGCTTTTTGACTGAGTTTACACGTTCATTCCGTGTTTGTTTGGATTGGAGGAGTAACCGAGCGTTTTCATGGTTTCTTGGAAACTGCGCTCAGAATCTACCCCCCCCCCCTGCCCCCCAATATTGTTTTAAAGGTTTTGGTTAACTTTGACGAAATGTTCTCGTCGCTCTTAATGTCCTGTTTTTTTTAATTACGATGTAGTAGAGAGAGATTCATGTCGTAAAAATACATTTGGAGCGTTACTGATGACACGTGTTTAGAGATAAGTGGTTGTCTGGTCACACTGGTGCTATTTATATGGTGTCCTACTACCCACTCTGGTTATCCACGTGTTTACTTTGATAGTACTAAGGATGAGGAAAGTATAGTTCATATAAAAATAATTCCTTCCTTTATTTGAGGTATTTAACGTGCATTTTCTGAAACGGCTGATCATATGAGACACACGATAATTTCTATGAGCGAGAGCAAAATGGTCAACCAATTTTGGTAGGATAGGTATTTTCACATATCTTCCATGGTTCTTTTACATGCCACAATCGACATGGGACCGACGGCTTTACTTCCCCTCCGAAGGAAGTTGTGCTACGGATTGTTATCGATAAAGAAAAATCATTTAACCAAGTTGAGTCGGGCCCTGAAATGAGCACTTTACCCCAATACCACCGAGGTCGACCATCGGACTTGTTGATTAGTTTTTACTACTCCTAAGTCGTGTTCATATACGTAATGTTCTTTAGGTTTGATTTGTCGGTGTCGAAGGGGGGAAGTCAGGATATGAATTCTGGTCAGGCGTAATGGGGGTAATTTTTTTTGCTAAACTGTTTTTTCCTCTCACTCCATAAAAATAAGGATACATCTCCTCTCAATTCTACCTACTCTACTTCTGTAACTAAAAATTTGGAAATTCCAGACGGTTAGTAAGACTCATTGGGGGCGTAAAGTTCAAAAACCAGGATTTATTATTATTAGCACCGCGTCTTACTACCCGTTCGGGTTATACGCACTTACGCTAATGTGTAATGTTAGGGTGATTGTGAGATGAAATGGAGGACCTACAGTTTAACGTGGAATCCGAACCACGGTGGAGGCCTGACTTTCCTCACATTCACAAGATGTCTTGTCAGAGGTGAAGGAAGGGTTTGGTAATCAGATAAATCTGTGCTAGCCAGGATTCGAAGACTTGAAATGTATTGAAAGGTTTCGATGGTTTATAGAGAAATATTGGGGTAAAACCCTGAAAAAGTAGCATACCATTGGATTAAACTGTTGAATAAAAGATGTGTTAGGACGTATTAAATAATAAAACAAATACGCCAATTTAAAGTATATGTGTGAAGAGGGCAATACAAATAGTAAATAAATAATTATATAAAATTTATTTTTAAAACTTTATAATCCATTATTATTATTATTATTATTATTATTATTATGTCTTGAAAACGTTTACACACAAAAAAACAATATTTTACTACCTACCATTTCGTCGTAAAACAAATGAGTGTATTAATGATGTCAGTGAAGTTTATTTCACAATTCGCTCTGTTGTAAAGAATATATCCTACAGAATGTCTTGATGGCATGTTTTCTTGACTTATTATGACAACCCGGGCGCGATTATTAATAAAAATGTTGAAAAATAAATTGCGAAATAAGTTTGTATACCTACAAGTTTTGTGTTTTGTAGTATTAATAAAATTACCTTCAGTGATAAAGTTTATCTGTTCATATTAATAAATAAATTCACTGGTGTTGCGGTTATCCGGCCCTCCATATTATCTGGGCCGGTTCTCGGTATTCAAAAATGCTTTTTATAATAAACAAACCACTATGTATACACTATAAATTAATTTAAAAAAATCGATCGCAAACGGCTTAAAACTGTTACATTAGAGACAGCAAAGTTAGGCCAACCGTATGCATAGCAGTTTATGATACAGTACTATTGCAGTCGCATATGCTTGGTCGATGTAGATAGCAGCACTGTTTTAATTTGGCTGGAAACAGAAGCTGTGTCAAGGAAGGTGTAGATAGCAGCACTGTTTTAATTTGGCTGGAAACATAAGCTGTGTCAAGGAAGGTGTAGATAGCAGCACTGATTTGATTTGGCTGGAAACAGAAGCTGTGTCAAGGAAGGTGTAGATAGCAGCACTGTTTTGATTTGGCTGGAAACAGAAGCTGTGTCAAGGGAGGTGTAGATAGCAGCACTGTTTTGATTTGGTTGGAAACAGAAGCTGTGTCAAGGAAGGTGTAGATAGCAGCACTGTTTTGATTTGGCTGGAAACAGAAGCTGTGTCAAGGGAGGTGTAGATAGCAGCACTGATTTGATTTGGCTGGAAACAGAAGCTGTGTCAAGGAAGGTGTAGATAGCACCACTGTTTTTATTTGACTGGAAACAGAAGCTGTGTCAAAGGAGGTGTAGATAGCAGCACTGATTTTATTTGGCTGGAAACAGAAGCTGTGTCTAGGGAGGTGTAGATAGCAGCACTGATTTGATTTGGCTGGAAACAGAAGGTGTAGATAGCAGCACTGATTTGATTTGGTTGGAAACAGAAGCTGTGTCAAGGGAGGTGTAGATAGCAGCACTGTTTTGATTTGGCTGGAAACAGGAGCTGTGTCAAGGGAAGTGTAGATAGCACCACTGTTTTGATTTGGCTGGAAACAGAAGCTGTGTCAAGGGAAGTGTGCACAAGGCGTAGCTACATGAGTTGCGTGCGCACTCATACGGGCGTGGGAGTTGGACAGTGAAGGAGACTGTGAGATTTGTTTTGAAATCGTATTATCCGTCTTTTCCGCTAGTCGGCTCGGAATGCCGCCATTTTAGGTCGGATAATCGTTAGTAAAGTAAATTCTATAGTAAAGACTCTAAATGGTGTTCAGATACTAACGTGGGGTGGAAGGGAACGCCATTTGGTTAAAGCTTTTTTTTTTTAAGCACAGCTTCTCACAACATTTTAGTGCTGTACGAATAATATGTACTAAATACAACAATGTGTTTAGATTAAATTTATTGGCATTTGAGTGGAAAACTATTTAGGAAAAAATCTTAGCACCCTCTCCCACCCTCTCGGTCAGACTAGTATTGTCTAGTTTGGTGGTGATCAGGAGTTTCAAGGTTCTGGCAGATGAAGGGTACAGGGAAAATGAGGGAAAAGTTACTCAAATTTAGTTATTTCTGCCATATTTTAGACAATCATTTGGCCTTTATAATGCACTCCAGATTATGGTTATTCGTGGTCTGTGGTTTTTTTTAAGTATTTGCTAATATTTATATTTAAATATATATAGTTATATATATATATATATATAAATTTATATAGTTATATATACATCCCTTCATATATACATAAAACCATCAAATAAAGTGTTGCGGGACTATTGGGATTAAGGGGTGGGGGTGGGGTCAAAAGTTGTTAGAAAATACCAACCTTACAGTTGTTCTAATTACGGTACCTATTTTATTGAGGATCAATTGAAAATAAAATCTAAGGGGATAATGGCAATATTAAAGAAAAATATTTATTTATAAGTAAAATTTTCAACGGATTGAATCTTAGGCGATGTGTTTGAAGTAAGTAGTAACATATTTAGTATACGACATACTCGATGATAGTGACACATTCAACCAACACGCGTTGACGTCGATATGTGAAGACCGGAATAGAATTATTATTATTATTATTATTATTATTATTATTTATTAGCACCACGTCTTACTACCCGTTCGGGTTATACGCACTTACGCTAATGTGTAATGGTAGGGTGATTGTGAGAGGAAATGGATGACCTACAGTTTAAACGTGGGATCCGAACCACGGTGAAGTTCTGGCATTCCCCACATTCACAAGTTGTGATTAATACACGTTTTTTCAGAGGTGAAGGAAGGGTTCGGTAATCAGATAAGTCTGTGCCGAGACCTAGGATTGAACCCCAGACCCCTAGCATAGAAGTCCAACACCTTATCCCTAGACCGCCAGGTCACCTCCGGTATAGAAGAACTGGTTACGCTGGTATTGTTTTATTGGATCTCATTTAAAAGGATGGTGTGTTTTTTTTTTGCAAGAAAAAAAACATTCTTTCTCCTAGATAAGACTGTCTGAGAAAGTTAACGATAGGAGACACGAGCTTCGAGTTCTTCAGGGGAAATAGCTGCTCTTGGTAACTAACTCAACCCGACCATCGCAGTCCCATGACCGGTTGGCATGCGGCTCATGAATCCGTAATTGACCACTTTCACTGCGTTCCAATCGTAAACCCTCCTGCCTGACCGCCTCACTGGACCAAATAAAAAATGTATATATAATAAAATAGTGACAACGTATTCAAGCTGCTACGTAAGTTGGCTTGGCGTGTGGTATAGATGTCAGATGAAAATGGTTGTTTTTTTTCTTTCTGAAAAAAAACCAGTTAAATAAATTAAAACAAATAAAATAAATGGCTTAAATAACAAAGCTTTTATATTTGCTAGTTACAGATAAAGCCACGGCTAAAGTTTTTTTTTTAAATAATAATAATAATTATTATTATTATTATTATTATTAGCACCACGTCTTACTACCCGTTCGGGTTATACGCACGCACTTACGCTAATGTGTAATGGTAGGGTGGTTGTGAGATGAAATGGAGTACCTACAGTTTAACGTGGAATCCGAACCACGGTGGAGGCCTGGCATTCCACACATTTACAAGATGTCTTGTCAGAGGTGAAGGAATGGTTTGGTAATCAGATAAATCTATGCCGGGGCCGAGGATTGAACCCCGGCCTCCAGCACAGAAGGCTGACACCTTACCCCTAAACCGCCAGGTTACCCTAAAAAAATATAATTAAAATGACACCTTGAAACTGGAATTGAACCAAAGGTCCCGGGTTCGATTCTTATATCCAGGTGTAATTTTTAATCTAAAGAATAAAATAAAATAGAGACATCCCAAGTTTTAAGTTAGGAGTGTAGGGAGCACGATAAAAGGTCAGTGTTTTCGCAGTTTTTATACCGAAACTTTTTTTTTTGTTCAAAATAAATCAAATATTGTTCCATTAGAAATTTAGAGTTTAATTTTCTTCACATGGTGATATCAACAGTTGTTAAATATCTGTCGTGAGAATAGCGGCATTAGATGACAAACACGAAGAGAAAACGTTGTCATTAAATTCCAAGACACCCTTGACAGATATTCAACAACTGTTGATATCACCTTGTGAAGAAAATTAAACTCTAAGTGTAGCGTAGATTTAGTAACTTCCCTTGATGTCAGATAAGGAAGGTTCTTATTATGAAAATGGGACTGTAGATCTAGTAACTTTTCAAAGTGTCAGATAAGTTCTTCCTATGAAAATTGGAGTGTAAATCTAGTAACTTTTCAAAGTGTCAGATAAGGCTCTTCCTATGAGAATGGGACAGTAGATCTAGTAGCTCTCCCAGGTGTCAGATACAATGAACATGGAAATAGGGGTGTAGTCTTGTGTCGGACGTATCAGCACCGATTAGACAACACCTCCCCCTCTCTGTGCCCGTGTTATGTTGCGGAGAGTATAGAGTGCCTCTCCAGGAGAGGGCTGTGGCAAGGTAAAATGTAGAGGTTGTTGAAGCCTGAGGGAGGTTAGTTTGGCTCCTTCCAACAAGTCGGGGCGGACGAGTGCGTGGAACGAGATGCTTATGTTTTCTGTAACCACCCCTCCCTCCCCCGAACCTGTAATACCTCACTCTTTTTTTGCCTCTCGTCAACAATTTGTACCCGTTAAAAAGAAACAGTAGTAAACCTTTTTACAATGCTACACGGTGCGCACGCATTTTAAGCTTATTTTTTTACTTTATCATATCAAGAGAAAGTATTGGAATCGTGAAAAAAAAATTAACTTGAGATTAATATGATTAATCTGTAAATTATATGTGAACCCGAACCCGAAAAAGTGGATTTTACAATTCTATCTGTCCCTGGCCACGGATCCAAAACCCATGGATTTTGTTCAAAAGTCAATGATTTTTAGGGATATCTCGGTATATTTTTGATTTATACCCTAGCCCTCAAATTAAGCGTATTACCTAGTTTACTGATGACTGTATTTCAAAAACTTGAAACCTTTTAAAAAGGTTTCTAACCAGTTGATTCCAAAGGGGTATCTTGGAAATGTTTAATTCAACATGACGGTTTACTAAATAAACTTGTTTTGGGGTTGAAATTCATTTATGGGTAGTGTACTTATGAAAAAAAAATTCAAAAACTTGAAATATGTAAAATTTATTAGTGATTTGGTTCAAAATGGGTATATTGGGAGTGTTAGATGTTTACAAATGGCTCTGTGTACTTGTTTTGGGGATAAAAACCCGTTTGTGGAAAGTATACTGATGACTTTTTTTAAATTTGAACCATTTTAAAAATAGCTTCAACGATTTGGTTCAAAATGGGTAACCTATCTGGCAAATATTTTTTTTATTGTATCTATTTGTTTTGAAAATCTGAGAATTGTAAAAAAAACTACAATTTGCTCTAAAATATATTTCCTCTAAATTCTACCTTCCTCATTCTTAACCCATTAACGTAATTAAGTACATAAGTGTACAATCCAAATGGGTAGTAAGACGCGGTGCTAAAAAAAAATAACGCTGGAACTAACATCAGGGGTATTATGAATTAATGTACTGTGCGCTAAGGGCTGACATATATTTTTAATTCCAGGCCTCTTGATAGATGTCAGCCCACTCTCTGTTCTTCTGCTGGTACAATCTGTTGGTTGTCCCCGTGGTCTAGTGGTCAGCGCACCTGGCTACGAGTCTAGGGATCCCGGGTTCGATTCCCAGCTTATAGGTACTTTGAGTGTTTTTCTCTTAAGAGTAATTATCCCAAAGGTCTACAAGGTTTGGTTAGTTAGGTTTAAATTAGACTAATACTCACCCTGACTCCACAACTTCATAACAGCTATCATTATATCAGTTCATTACGGGTACGACGTGTAGACAGCCTCCTGTGGTGTACCCTGAATATGACCTGGCGGTCTAGGGGTAAGGTGTCAGACTTCTGTGCTGGCGGCCGGGGTTCAATCCTCGGTCCCGGCACAGATTTAGCTGATTACCAAACCCTTCCTTCACCTCTGACAAGACATCTTGTGAATGTGGGGAATGCCAGGCCTCCACCGTGGTTCGGATCCCACGTTAAACTGTAGGTCCTCCATTTCATCTCACAATCACCCTACCATTAAACATTAGCGTAAGTGCGTATAACCCGAACGGGTAGTAAGATGCGGTGCTAATAATAATACCCTGGACAGCGCCCTGTGCCACCAGAGGGGCTGATAGTCTACACATGAGGAACTGAACGTGGATGTCAAAAGTCCTTGCCGGTTGTATGTGCCATACGATAAATAAAAACTGTTGGTTTAGAAAGTTCACTTGAAACACCTCAGGTTAAAAAAAAAAGACTAACAACACTAACAACACTAACAACAGTTTTATAGGAAGTGAAAAAAACTATATTTAAAAATAACTTATGAAATAAATCCATTTTACCGGACCAAGACTCGAACTTTGACTTTCCCCGTCACTGGTGATCCAGTTTGTTGCAATACTCGCACTTTAGACCGTATTACCAACTAGACGTTTAATGTGAGAGTTGGCGTTAACGCTCTGTATTTACCATAATTATGTCGTCAGACGTTAACATTATCACTCGCTTCGTTGGCCACATGGTCTAAGGCTTTAATCAGGCAGTAGACTAGACCGTCGATGATGGGAAGATCAAGGTTCTAATCTTGGTCAGGTGTGTATTGAGGGTGGTTTTTTCCATAATAGTTTTTCACTTTCCCCTCAATGAAAATGCAAGTACACTTCATAAAAATATAACCTTCCTAATCCCTAAAATGACAAGAGTAATTAATACATTAGCGTATAGCCCAAACGGCTAGAAAGATTCGGTGCTAAAAAAAAGATTGTAAGTCATGAACTGCTATAACCCATGTGTTTAGAAAGTTTACGTCAAAAAGAAGTTTTTTGTAACTCATTATTGCATTTTGTTATACTGAGAGGTACCTTTTTTGTATAAAATGAATTATCTATCTTCTTTTTTTTAAATCGTGTTAAAAGATTCCTGGGTTAGTAAAATAGACAATGAATGTGTTTCCCATTGAAGTTATACTTTATTGATGTTCTCAAGAAAGATACACAATTGCCGACCTTCCCAGCAGCGAACAAAATACAGCGCTGAAGCAATAAGACAACTCTCTAGAAGCAAACACATAAAACGTCCCATAACGCAAACCTATAGTAGAGTTATCCGTGATGGTTTTTGTAAAGTCTCGGCTTAGTAATAAAATACGTGAGTTAATAGTTTCTCGGCGCAACGACTGATACTTCTTCCGATAAGCTTCAAAGCGTATAATCCGAACGGGTAGTAAGACGCGCTGTTAAAAAAAAAAAAGAAGCTTCGATCCAATTCGGTGGTCTTATGATCGTAAATGCTCTTCCAATAGACTAGACTGCCGAAGACGGGGAGATCGGGGTTCGATTCCGGTTGGGTATACTGAGGGTGTTTTCTCATAAAAGGTTTTCCACTCTCCCTCCACGCAAATGTGGATGCACTTACTTCATATTCAATTTTCACAACCCCTAACACATTAGTGTAGTTAGTACATTAGCGTATAACCCAAACGCATAATTATGTACGATGCTAAAAATGAAAGAAATAAGCTTCTATTATTTAATTTTGGTTTTCATTTTTAAATTTGGGCACCCACTATTTAGTCTCAAAAATGTTATGAAGTAAAAAAAAAAATTGTTATTGAACAAAACATTTTTGTTCTACGCTGTTTGTATCTCTTTGTTATCACCAGTTTGTGAGAAAATAATATGCCTCAGCGTTTGCGTAGCAATCACTTAAAGTGAAGATGTAGGGTACGCGAGAAAATATCAGCGTTTTTGAAGTTTTTATGGCAAAAACATTTTTTGGGGGAAAATAAAAAATAAAATTGCTCTAGTAGAATCATTGTTTAATTTTATTCACATGGTGATATCAACTATTCTTGAATACCTGCGAAGGGTGTCTTGAAATTTGATAACAACTTTTTCTCTTCATTTAAAAAGTGTATCATCTAATACCGCTATGCTCTTGACAGATATTCAACAACTGTTGATATCACCATGTGAAGAAATTTAAATTCTATATTTCTACCGGAGCAATGTTTTAATTTAATTTGGCCAAAAAAAAGTTTTGCTATGAAGACTGCAAAAACACTGGGCTTTTCTCGCATTCTCTCCACTCCTGTCAGACTCTTTGATCAAATGTTCTGTTCTAGGTATACCACCGATGACAGGGAGATCGAGGTTTGAGTCCCGGTCGCGTGTAATGAATTTTTCAATATGGTTTTCCACTCTCCATCCACGCGAATGTTGATACACTTCCTCTAAATTTAACCTTCCTCATCCTTAACCCATAAGCATAATTGGTATAATGCGTATAGAACTGAACAGGTACAGTAGCCCCATGGCTTCTTTGGTGCTGACTGACAGCTGACGGTTTTGAAAAGTAACTAGACCAACTTATGCATCCCTACGCCGAACCAGATGATCTACTAAAGCATGTGTTTATCAGCTGTCACTTCAGACGGTCAAAATATAGGTATATACCTAAATGTTGACTGTCAGAAGTCAGCTGTGAGCTGTCAGTCAGCACCAAAGAAGCCATAGGGCTACTGTAGTAAAACGTGGTGTAAAAGCAACGTTGTTGGCCTCGCACCGTGTAGCATGGGATGTTGTCGCCTGAAGGGCGCGTGTGTAGTCTGGCGCCCTATGTTGTACAGACAAAGGTGCACCACTCGTGGGAAACTAGGAATAAAATATGGAGAAGGGTTAGTTATAGAAAATGTTCTAAATTAGCTCTGAAAGGATTGATTTATTTGTCAAGGTTTTCTATATGGAATATCATTATATTGCTTTTCATGATGCAGCTTACAGTTCAATTTCCATAGTTGTTAGTGAAAACATTTTACAATATTATTAGTGTAATTTTATAGGTATTTATAAGTGTCAGCTGTAGATATCATGACCTGACGTATGTATACGTAAAAGTAGATCTATTAAATTTTCAAATTGTCAGATATCCTGCTTTTTATATGAATTGGATTGTACACAATGAAACTCTTAGTTGAAACATTTAATACTAGTCAATCCATGATGTAATCTAGGGGCAGAGATAAGGAAGGAAGTTTAGATTGATTGCACCCACAATAGTGTGGCGAGAGAATGGATAAACAAAAGTGGTAAATCTCAAGGGGAAAATCACTCCTAATGTCAAGATTTTAATATCAGTCTCACCGTCACAGGAAATTAAATATTTTGCGAGACTGTATCATTAGAATGTGTGACTATCAATCCACGTGTGTGTGTGTGTATACTATGATGCGTCCAACTCCTTACCTGGGTGACCTAGTGGTCTAGGGGTAAGGTGTCAAACCTCTGTGTTGGAGGTCCGGGGTTCAATTCTCGCTCCCAGCACAGATTTATCTGATTGCCAAACCCTTCCTTCACCTCTGACAAGACATCTTGTGAATGTGAGGAATGCCCAGGCCTCCACCGTGGTTCGGATCCCACGTTAAACTGTAGGTCCTCCATTTCATCTCACAATCATCCTACAATTACACATTAGTGTAAGTGTGTATAGCCCGAACGGTTAGTAAGACGCGGTGCTAATAATAATAATAATAATAATAATAACACCCTAGCTCAGTCGGTAGAATGTCTCCTCGCGTAAAGTGATCTGTGAGAAAAAAATAATTATATTTAACTTCATAAATTTAAACCATATTTATTAAATAGCCTGTCTCTCAATAAAATGATCAACTCGCTTCGTTGGCCGCACAGTCTAAAGCGTCACTCTCGAAATAAACTAGACTGCGGATGACGGGTAATCGGGGTTAGAATCCCAGATTGTATGTCCTGAGGGTGGTTTTTGTTCTATATAGTTTTCTACTCTCCCTCCAGGAAAATGCGGGTACAATTTATCTAAAATTCATGCCTAATACATTTGCTTGGTTAGTAAATAGGCGTATAGCCCGAAAGGATTGTAAAACGTGGTGCTAAAAATAAATAATACAAAATATATAGTTTTAATTCAACGATTATGTCTCTAGTTGTTTTCATATCACGGATACTTGTTGACTGTTGATGAATCCTTAAATGAAATAAATGTAATTTTAAAACATTTAAAGTTTTAGTATTAAAAGTATTTTATTAGCTTATTAGGCCATAGTAAAATTCACTAACATGATGACCCGAGCTTTGCCTGAATATCAAGCTCACTAATTAATAAGAATCAAATAGCCAAAGCTATTATTTATGCTTTTAGTGAGGATTTACTCTCATCTAGATATAATATTATGAAAATTAAAAAATGACCCTGCATACGGGAATCTAACCCGTGACCTCTGGCTTAGTATGCCAATGCTCTAACCACTGAGCTATACAGGATTCATCCCGTGCCCAGGGTCATTCTTCGCTCATATTTTAAGGCAGAGTCTATGATGGACGTGCGGAAATCGTCGGCTACAGTGGTCAGAGCATTGGCTTCTAAGCCAAAGGGCCCGGGTTCGATTCCCGTGTCCAGGTGTCATTTTTCAATTTTCAGAATATCATTAGTAATTCTTAGTATGTTTTTATGGTGTCGGGGGAGGGGGGTCAGTTTTCACATCCCCGTTGGATGTACTGAGGGGTTTTACTTCCCCTTAATTGGTTCCATAATCTTTTTTCCACGTAAATGAAAGTGCTTCTCCTCTATTTTAAATCTCTTTCATCCCTACCACACTAGCCTAAATAACATACTATAATGTGTGTGTAGTAGAAACGGAAAATAATTCACGGCGAAAAAATAACATCTGGTCCAATTGTCTTCTCTAAAGGCTGTTTGAATATTTATGACAATGGCTCTATGTAATTATAGTATTAAAAAGTTTTATTATTTCCATTGTCTAACTACACATTTATAAGAAAAAGAGGTTTGAAAAAACCACGTAAAACAATACAGAATGCATAAAATAAAAGTTGTTTCACTTGTTTGTGGTTTTTTTTTAAACCTTCCTTTATTTCCTTAACTATAATTTCTTTCTAAACATTAGAATAAGTAAAAAACAAAACTTCTTAACACAAAGTCCTCTTGTTAATTGTGTATTAACCACTAATTATAGGTTTCAATAACTCTAAAAATAGTCTGAAAAATCTTTCGTTGACTTTTGGTGTTGAGGAGGGAGTAAGAGTTATGAAGTTCAGGGTTGGAGTCCCAGCTGAATGTTATGAAGGTGCTTTTACTTCTATTTCCCATTCTCCTTTAATGCAAATACTCGTGCTTTTCTATAAAATTTTACAATTCTCATTTATACTCCATTAGTATAATTAAATGCGTACAGCCCGGACAGATACTAAGAAAAGGTTAAGAGAAGAGTGCTATTATGGCCACGTGGGGGGTGGTTAGGCTTTTTCATGGAGTTTGTGGTCACTGAAAATATTGTAGTGAAATTCGTGGTCACTGAAAACATGGGGGGGGGGGGGGTGGAGCCACACTAGAAAAAAAAAGTGGGCGTACGCNGGGGGGGGGGGGTTGAAGCCACCATAGAAAAAAATAATGTGCATAATCTAATCTAAGATGGTCTAAAAACTTGGCCATCTGAATTTGAGGGATGGGTTAGGACCTGTATGCAATCCTCCCGATCAAATTCCTATTGGCTACGAGTCCCACTTGCCGCAAAATTCACTCCCCCGGAACGACAGAAGAGCTTTATTATTATTATTATTATTTTAGTTAAAATGTATTTTCCCTAAGAACTGTTTCAGTGTTTAATTCACGGGATAAAAACAAGAACGAAAGTGTAAATGAAATTGCACTTTCTGATCTTGGACCTCACTGTCACCATCAAATCCCTGTACATCACGAGTCTGTCGCTTTAACCTAAGTGACCACTGACTTAGGTTAGTTAAAGTGTAGAAACTACTTTAAGTTGACCCGGCTGAGATTCTAACCTTGCCCTCTTTATCGACCTTTATTCAGTCAATCGTGATCCTGACGCCTTAGACCGTGTGCCCACCGACCACTCGTACCCGTTCAGAGGAAGACCAGGAACCACCGTGTAAGTAAACCGGGCGAGAACACGGGTGAAAGTAAATTTACTTTGATAAAGTTGGTATCCCTTGGGAATGAAGTCACGTTTACCGGAAGTAGGTCAAGAACGTTGGCTGAGTTTGCGAGATGTCTCTGGCAATTTTGTAGTATTGAAGTGGAGGAGACAACTTTTAAATTTTATATTTTTTTTATCTGATCGGGTCATGTGAACTATGTTTATGTGAATAAGTCCAAGCCCTTCCTTGTACCATATATTTTGACTATATAAGAGCCAGTGACTGCTATATTGTTCATCCGATCGTATCACGTTAGCTCTTTTTTAGGTAGGTAACACCGAACCATTCCTTTTACCCAGTAGATCTTTCTACGAAAAATTGATATTTTTAAAGTTGTATTAATTGTTTGTTAGATGTTCCGGCAATTTTGTAGTATTGAAGTGTCAGATACACCATTTAAATTTTCTATTTTTCATATAATCGGGTCATGTGAACTATTTTTTATGTATGTAAGTTTGAGCCCTTCCTTTTATCTGGGAGAGTTTTTCTTCAAAAAATTTAAGATTGTTTGATTTATTTTGATTGTTTTTTTATTTGTTTTTTTTAGAAACAACCCCTATATCAACTCTTGGTATACTCAGCTTTAACACAATCTTCACAAACTCGCATTGTCGAACAATATATCTATATATATATATATATATATATATATATGCCATATATAGGTGTATCTGGCACTTCTATCAAATAATATTGCCAGAGATACCTGAATTTAGATTATATTCTCCGAACAAGTATTAAAATATACATATAAATATTATTTTTATATTCATGTATATATATCTCCACCCTATAGATGTATAAACCCACATTGTTTCTGACATTTAGGATTCTCTGATAGACTATGTTAATTTATTAACTCGCGTTCGCCCCCTCCCCCTATCCACCCCACTTTAAGGTGGAATGGAAGGGAACGCAAAAAAATTGGCTGTGGTTTTTTCACTTTTTATGGAGAATCTTTCTTTTTTTGCCAAAATAAATAATATATTTCTCCGGTAGAAACATAGACTTTAATTTTATACACATGATGATATCAACAGTTGTTGAATATTAGATGAAAAACTTTTTTAAGTGAAGAGAAAAAGTTTTCATTAAATTCCAGGACACCGTTGATATACTATTGAGGTCATCACGTGAAGAAAATTGAATTCTTTGTCTGTACGGGAGCAATATTTTATTTATTTTGGCCAAGAAAAGGTTTTGCCATAAAAACTGCAAAAAAAACACTGGCCTTTTCTCGAATACCCTTCTATCCCAACTTAATATTCGAAATTCTGGATAAAATCCTCAATTAAAACTTCCTCCACCAAGAGAAACATCTGGCAATAGAAACCTGAGGTTGTGTTGGGGTTTTTTTTCGCGAAGCTATGAAAGGGAAAGAAAAAAGGGGGTGAAACTCTTTGTAAGAGAGAATTCTGGGTAATGTATGTCCCGCCAGCCTTGGCGCCTCCTAATGACCACATGGTGTTTACCTCTAATGAGGCATTGTGCCTCTTCTACCCTGCTGTTCCTCTCCCCTCACCTCTCCCGAGTAATCATGAGGCCTCCCTCTTCATACTACCGCAATCAGGTCACATTTTACGGGACCCGAACAAAACCTTACGTTTTAGGTTAATGGTGAACTAACCCCTTAGTTTCTTCTACTTTCTCTTCTGAGTGAAAGTAATGTTGGGAGAAATATTCGAATTTCCATATAAACTACTCTGTCAACTACCCCCCACCCCCACCCACCTCGGCGGCGTAGTTGGCTAACGCGCTAGTCGTTTTGACCTCGACTGCCGAGGACGGGGAGATCGAGTTTCGAGTCTCGGTCGGGTGAACTGGGGGTGGCTTTTCCTAAATGGTTTTCCACTCTCCCTCCACGCAAATGCGGGTTCACTTCCTCTATATTCAGCCTTCCCTATTCCTAATCCATTAGAGTAATTAGTACTAAAGCGTATAACCCGAACGGGTAGTATGACGCGGTGCTAAATATATATTAATACCCCCCCCC
>CABEEJ010007463.1:18432-30370 GCA_901482245.1 Timema douglasi | reverse complement strand
ACTTTAGGCATTAACAAGCCACCTACTTCCTCTGAAAGTCGCTTCTGACACTCAGAGCTAGTAGTTCAAGGCAAACAAGGGAGCTACTTTGTTATTAACAAGTGGTACACTTTATTAGTCAGGGGGCAAGTGTAAGTAATACCGTGGACACTTTGATGATACACGTATGGGAGGTATCTCAATCTATTCGTTTGATTGTGAATAATAATAATAATAATAATAGCTATGGTGGCAAACTCAAAATATGTTTGGAGACCTAAAAACAAGATAGCACCAAAAATAGTTAAACAATAATTTTAAAAAATTTTTAGTTGGTGTATAAGAAAGAAATTAGATTCATATAATATGTTTTTAAGGTCAGGTATTTCAAATAAACTGCCATAAAAAGCATCTGATAGCCACAGAAAGAGCTATTAAAAATGGCCGCTTCGAAAATCAAAATTATAAAATTTGTACGTAGTTGAATGAAGTGCCTAAATATATCGTTTTTGAGCGTATAATGCATACATGCTCTCAAAAATGATGTCAGCGGTCAGAGCTAAACGCTTTATAGGTTTTCAGTGTGATACGTGTTGTCATCTTGTATTTAATAATAAACTTGTATGCCTAATATTTATTGTATCAGGTTTGACTGAAGATACTCACTAGGGTATGGAGGGGCATAATTCAAATCTCTCGGTTCAAGGGAAATATTTCGAATGTAGTATTGTGCATTCTTTGTAACACTCAGTTATCGGAAGAGTTTGTATTTAATCCAACATACAGTAGCTTTGATAAGGTTGTGAAATGTGTCATTAATTGTTCTCTTTGGGGTGATGAAAGTGTAGTTCAATAAAACAATATTTTGGTGATGAATTTTATACTGATAATTTAAATAATAAAAATATAAGATGGAATAGAAGTTGTTATAAATTATTTACCATAAACAAGTTTGTGAGAAAATACAAAAAAGTACAACAAGTTTTCACAAAGAAAACAAGAAGAAGAGCATAATGAAGAAGGTCCTTCACAACGAAGGACTTTAATTACACGTGCCCAGGTACCAACTTATGATAAACACAAATGTTTCTTCTGCGATACAACAAATACATAACAAAAATTGAAAATTAGTAACTGACACCGCTGGAATACATATAATCAATTCTGTACAGTTGAGGGAAAATGAAGCGTTCCATGTTAGAATTTCTGCAACTTCTAATCCAACAGACACTCATGCAATTAACGTCATTTAGGTGACCCAGCGGGATAGGGGTAAGGTGTCGGACTTCTGTGCTGGGGTCCGGGGTTCAATCCTAGGTCCCAGCACAGATTTATCTGATTACCAAACCCTTCCTTCACCTCTAACAAGACATCTTGTTAATGTGGGGAATGCCAGGCCTCCACCGTGGTCCTACCATTACACATTAGCGTAAGTGCGTATAACCCGAACGGGTAGTAAGACGCGGTGCTAATAATAATAATAATAATAATAACGTCATGTACCACCCTAAATGTTGGACCATATATGTTAGAAATGTATTGAGGAAATATGAAATGTTAGAAGATGGTGGTATAATAGGTACTGATATTGCCCACAGTGCTTCTAAAATAGAATTCATTAGTGCCCTATCAGAAGCTTTATAAGACTCGGTAAAGTATTTTGAATGAATACTGTAGAGGTAGAATACAAATCAGTTTGCTCTATCAATGGTGTCAGTGAAGTTGTAATTTAGAATCGAAAAAAAACATGAAAATTTAATTGAAGTATAACTGTTAGAGGAAGGGATAATTTTTCCCGTTCAAGAAGAGTAAATGAGATAGAGAGACTTTCAATGAAATGCACAAGGGATGTACATGTAGGAAATGCTGAAATTGAAGCTTAAGAAATGGACAAAGAGAGGAGTATCCTGTTTCAAGCCACTAATATTCTGAGAAATAAAATATAAGCACAATCGCTTAGTTTTTCAAGGTTCTTTGCCAGTTGATATGACGGAAATAATGCCAAGTGAGATGAAATCATTCTTAAAGTGGTCAATTAAAGTAGAGATTGAGATATCAGACATTGAGAAAGTAAATAATCAAGACCTAGAGAGGAGGAACGAAACTATATCTAAAATTATAATGGTATCAAGTCTTACTAATAGGCAAGTAAAGCATCAATTATCTTCAAACTTCCACAACGTACATGAAACACCTCTAACAATTGGTGTTGGTTTAACTCTTCGTGGTTTAACTCGAAATAAGACAATGGTTGAAATTGTCCATGGGCTGGGCTGTGCTATTGATTATCCAAGAGTTTTACTAGTGAAAACTCAGGTTGCGTCAAGTGTTAATGAAAACATAAAAGGGATCACTAGACTATAAATTCCACCAGACTTAGATCAAGGGAGATTTATACATTGTGCATCAGGCAATATAGAACTCTGTGACGATACAGTTTATGGTAAAATATCTCTACATGGCACAGTTATGACAATATATCAGGTCAATAATAAAAACGATAAAATAACAACACTTTCTCTGAAATCCTCAAATGAGCGCTGTTTATCAAATATATATTATGCTCTTCCTGACATTGTTCCTTTTCATAATCCCCTAACTGGATGACCTGATGCACTGAACCCAATATTTATACAGATAATCCATTTTTTAAAACCGCATTGCATAATGCACAGCTGATTTTTAATGGCTACTTTTAGTAAATAAGTGCATTTCAGAAGAAGAAGAAGAAGTGGTAGTAAAAAGTTCACAGGAAAAAATGGAGGTTGAAAATTCTGAGTATACACCAACACTTATTACATCATCTTTAACTTGGCCAAGCTACATGTCATTAATAGGAGAAACAAAACCAATTTACAAAGTTTCCACGTTACCTATAATTTCAGCAGCACCTACAGATCACTCTGTGCGACTAACTTTTATTAAACTGTTCTAGAAAATCAATTCATTCGTATTTGGGCAAGAAAATAAAGTTGTAGTAAGTTAAGACATGTGTTAATCATCTGGAAATGGCACACCAAGACTGTCAACGGAAATGGGTTGTGAAACCTGATGAACTACAAATAATCACCATAACATGTTACGTACTATTGGAAACTTCATTCAGGACAGTGGTATTCCTGAATTGTGGATAAATAGTAATTTGTATGGTACATATACTCCTCGGCAGACACTTGAGGGTAAACATGTTCACAGGGGCTTAGAAGCTCGTGTTACAGCTCCGTCAGTACGTTCGATGATGCTACTTGAAGAGTTCAGTCAAGAAAATTCAAGTTTTCTTGAGCATATTTACCTCAAGTTTCAAATAAGAAAAATGTTTTTAACAATGAAGACGAAGTTGACATAAAGGAAGGGCATCTCAAATGGACATCTTCTTTGAAAGAACACACAATCTTAGAGAGACTACTTCAATTTTCCGCTACACGGGAGGTAAGTGAGCCCGTGTTTGAATTTGCAATGACCTATATGGATATGGTGGAGATAATGTTGTTCTTTGGGAAGGCTTTACAAACATCAGACTGGTTACTATCATTAGCATCAGTAGCTAGTGGGATTGATGGGATCACTACGTCACACCACGAGATAGTATTGTGATTTCAATTAACCTACTTTCCTATGATTGGCTGCTATAAATAGCCTCCTTCCCCTCACCCCCTGACCTACTTTCCACATTCGTTTGATTCCCCCTCCTCCTGCCCATGTCCTCCCTATTCCTCCTACCACCCCCCTGGCCTACCAACCCAGGACATGTTGGTTCTTGATGATTAATTATTAATGATTGTTAATTGATTCTTTGCTAATTAATTAATTAATGGCTAGTATTTGTGTGTTATTTATTAGGGGGGAACATGTGACCCCTCCGTGGGGCGCTCCGGCCAGTGTGTGAACCATTCTATCCAGTTGTGGACAGCTGACTGACAGCCTCCCCCCTCTCTACACTCCTCTGACTGCAAGGTCTTTCACTTGTAGGACACTGGGANCCCCTCCCGGTAATGCGCCGTGAAGGTCGTTAGGTGACACGACCGCACTGAGAAAAAGAAATGTTAAGTTTAAACATCTGTGCCCCTTACAGACTCATTAACCTGGAGCTCATCGATGTAAATTTAAACATAGGGTTTTAATCGCTTGCCATATTCTTAATAGCGCCCTGTTTTACAGTTATTCTGCACTCGGCCACTCGAGCTCATCGAATGTGGAAGTCAGAGACAGAATTTCAAGCTTACACTAAAATTGTTGAACGGTAAAACAACTCTCGTTCTATAAAACATATATTGGAGTCAGGGATAGATCGTTTTGCAGATGATGGTCACCTGGCTTCTAGTTTGGAGATGTTCAAAAGGTGATTGATTGAAAGAGCTATATAATTATTAGTACAGGATTACTTGGTCATTGACTGCCGTCCCAAGTGCTGGGGGGGTGGGGAGGTGGGGGTCTGAAGTTCAATCCTAGGTCCTGGTACAGATTTTCAAACCCTTCCTTCACCTCTGACAAGACTTATGAATGTCAAGCAGTTAAATACTTCAAAATACACTATCAAGCTTTCTATATATTGACGCAAGTAAACTACGCTTGAGTTTCTAATATAATATCTAGCACCGAGTCTTACTACCCGTTCGGTTCTAATATTTAAATTTTCCCAGGTCTATGACAGCACTCTAGCAATATACTAAAGTGAGGGAGGGTTCGTTTTATTCATAAAAACAATATAATATAATGTCCTGTCTCTCTCTGCTAAAAGTAATATTCCATTGTCGAGATCTAGCTTGTCGCGCTATCTCATAGTAAGATAAACAACTAGTACCGGAGCAGGCCATCGTACGATGCAAGAGTGGAATAAGTAATGATTTGCGTGAGAAATCATATGGATATCCCTGATAATAAGATGCGGAAATAGACAATAACGTTAATCTCCCTCGCGTGATTTGAAAAAAAATTATGTACCTTCATCTGCGTGGAGGGAGGGTAGGTTTGCACCACCGTTTGCTAAACCTCAGACTCTTAAAGATGGGAGGAAATCGGGTTTTGTGGTGACAACTACAAATGCTGTCCATTTTTTAACTGCTACATGAACGTTATTGTTCAGCACTCTAATTATTTATCTGACCATAACATAATAACTGTCCAGATAGCTAGACATTCTTTTGTGACTAAATATTATATTGTGTTTACTGGCAGACTGATACATTCTTTTTACTATATCAAACTATTCAAATTAAGCGGCTGCTAGAAGATTTATGGTGACTAACAGGACTTACATATGGCCTTTCGGGGCGAGCAATGACCACCTCAATGCACCCGACATTTGTGCGAGTGAGAAAAAAGTCAATGTGGTACCCGCGTTTGCTATCCATCCGTATTTAGCTTATAATTTCTCGTAGTTGAAAGAATGACCACCCGGTTTAAGGCGCTACTCTCACAATAGACTAGACTGCTAAAGATGGGAGGAAATCGGGTTTTGGCGTAATAAATATATACGTGTGAACAGGTATTAAGAAAAAAATGCTGGATACAGTGTATGCCGTAATAATCAAGTAGCGTGCGTATACCCTGAAAAACTACTCCCAGGTCTATGACACCACACACACACACACACACACACACAGTGTTCCACCATCCATTAACAGAGCGTTGTGAGCTGGTACACACATTTATCACCACGTCTTACTACCCGCTCTGATTATGTGCGTAGATACTAATTACGCTGTTGGGAAGTTTGAGCCCGCATATGCCTAGATGGAGAGTGAAAAACCACTCCCATGCCTATGACAGCACACACACACACGCACACAAACACACACACACACTGCTTGCAAAGTATATATATATATATATTCCAACATCGCCCCTTAAACGGTAAGTCCATTTTTTTTTCTCTAGCAGGAGTTCTGCTTAGCGCGACAAAGTTATCCACATCAGAATATTAATTTCTTTCAGATAATGTAAATGCCTGGAATGAATTGTACGTGTTTGTTTGTAGTACACCCAACCGAGAATCGAACCGCAATCTCCACCTTCCTCCGTAGTCTAGTACAACAAGGCTCGTGTGTGTCTGTACGTGATTTAACAAACTTCGGGTTCCATATTAAACGGCCACCTAAAAGACACTTTCTATGAAAATTGGTCTGTACAGTAAAGAACAACCCCCTTGGTACCTGGTAATGCTTTTATTTTTTATGGTTCATAATCAGATTTGACTGTTTTCAGGGATGCATTCATTAACAATTTGAGCAAAAAAATATAAAGACAATACACTTTAATTTTTATCGTTACTAACGCGCGTTTTTTTTTAAATTTCAACTGTACCGAGCCAATATTTCACACAATAAGTGCGGCTAAAAATAATTATTGCTCAAGTATTGATGAGACCTTCCGTAGTTTTCCGATTGTATTTTCGATGTAAATTAGAAAGGAGAGCGTTGGTTCTCTGGTGAAAGCGCATTTTGGTTCATATATATAGGGATGAGTTTCGAGCAACCCCCTCTGCCTTCTTCTTAGTCAAGTGAAAATAATAATAAGTTACGGAGCGGCTGATTAATCAAGACAATGGAAAATTCATCATCCACACAAGGTATTTCAATTCTCTTCTGTTACATAGCTTAAAAAAGTGTTTGATTTGAATTTTAAATTGCATGTGTATTTGCCAGGGTTAAATTTGTGGTTGTTCTAAAGGCTAGCATTTGTTTAATCTAATCATAAACCATTTTTGAGTCAAAATTTTGGTCTAATCGGCTATCGGACATTATAGGGTTGAGTCAACTATTTAATTTTAAGTTGACTGTTTATTTTCCAGGGTTAAATTTGTGACTGATGTAAACACTGCATTTTTTTAATTTCCGTCTATAAATCTATGGGCATTGAATAACGTTTGCTTAATCTATGCATAAGCCATCTTTGAGCTAACCGATTATCAGACATTGTCTGGTACTTACTTCTCCCTTCATTATAATATATAAAGGAATTTAGAAAACATTTGAAGTATTCTCTAAATTAAATCTAGTCCAAAGCATCTAATTAAAAGTGTCCGGTAACACATCTTACTATTTAAATGATTGATTTACACGGTTAATGAGGACAGACTTCAAAGAAAATCAACACACACACGAGCTGTCCAGTTGGCTACACTACCCGTGGCTCAGTGTCACGATTGACTAATAAACCTTCTTCTTAATGGTTTGTTGACATGTTTTTGTAACAAAACTAACCTGCTAATGTTTAGAGGGTTTAATCTGACTGTGAGAAAGGGGGTCCCCAGTTATATTCCCTGATTGACAACTATTCTTTAATATATTGGCTAATTTCATAACTACCCTTCAAATTTATATTCATAGGTGACTATCATTTTCTATAGCAGTGATTTGGGGTCATGGGCTCGAATAAAGAAAACATTTACTGTTATGTGTGCCTAAAATACGTACTTTTTGTTTAATATCTTGGCTAATTTCTTTCTCACACTTTAAATATATATTCATGAACAATATTTATTTTTTCTCTATCATGAGTCTCGGGTTTGATAAAAAAAAATCCATATCCATATAACTATTATGTGTGCCTAAAATTCAAACTTTCTTAGTGGGTGTATTTATAATAGCTAGCGCCTGATTACTAGTCTTATTTAAGCTCTCTTTTTCTTAGCAAAACATTTGAAGTAATCTCTAAATTAAATCTAGTCCAAAGCACCTAATTTCAAAATTACAGTTTTAGAATATATATTTACGAGTATACTTTACGGCTTATTGCAACAGAAAACTTAAGGCCTTATGGCCCTGAAGAGTTGATGGGAATTGTTTGATGTCTAGGTTACCTTACAAATAACTTGAACAGATGTTTCGAGGAAAGCCTACGTAAGTGTTTCTGCACCAATACACGACACAGCAGTGTTGAAGGAGAGTGAGAAATCGCCTTAATATTTTCCCTGACTGTAGCCACTTATGATTTACAATGCGTCACCGTTTGGAGGTCAGAAAGATGTTTGTTTGCATCCTGGGAATACGTAGGCGACACATAATGCACATATAGATGTGAAATTACTTTTACTCTTTGTGTCAAAATAGTAATAGGTTTGTACTCTGAAGCACCTCACCCTATTCCCGCCGCTCTGGATCATAAGTGAGAGGATTCTTAATCTATACACAATTGGTTTGCTTCACTGGTAGAACGGTTGAGGGGCGGGGGGAGATTGTTGTTTCAAACCCGTTTGGTTGCAATGAGAGTGGTTTCCCACAATGCAAATGCGTGTTTACTTCCTCTAAATTCAACCTTCCTCATCCCTAACACATTAGCGTGCAGCGTGATCAGATAGTAAAACGTGGTGCTGGGACAGCTATATTTGGATTTTGAGAGAGAAAAAACGTATTTAACAAGTCTTGTGATCTGCAACAGTCATTTGACCATGTATGTTGTACCCTTCCTAATATTGTTTTTATGCATATTTCTTTATTCATTGCTGTATCTCGGCGGACAATTGTAATCGATATTGAAAATGGCCCTTAAGTTGAGTTTAGGGGGACTATTTTCGATATTGTTCAAGGGTTAACTATAATAATTAATATATCTTTATATGTGTACTATAGAAATCGACGAAATCGTTCATCTGCGAGTTGAGCTGGCGAAGGCCAAATTTCTTATTACCAGACAGGTGGAATACATAGTAAGACTCAGCCATCACCCGTCGTCACGTCATATTGTGAAGACCATAAGACACATATACCGTTGCAAATGTTGCAACAAGGGTTCCAATGGAAACAGTCCTGTCCAGAAAACCATCATAATCTCAGGAGGAGCTAAGCCCGAATGGGGGTTCAGTAGCCCCCTCCAACCAGCATGGTTCTTAACAGAGGTGCAATGCCCCCTCTACCAATGATGGCAACAAGACCCTCTTTATAGACGTGGGTCTGAACGGAGGTATGATGCATCCCCCTGGAAATTATGACGAAATACCTTACATAAATTTAGTAACTCCACCATCAATGTGGGATCAGCTGTGAATATATTGAGAACAAGTGTCATGAGGGTGTAACAAACTTAAATTTGAGATAAGCAAAACATATATATATATATATATATACATAATATTAAATCATTTGGTGTATTATTAGAACAATTTCATATCAAGTTAATTGGTAACAAATATATTCATTAATGTCAAAAATGTACAATTTATACATATATTTTAATTTAAAAGTTAATAACATTTGTTAGGTCTACATCCAAACAATTAATAGATAATTAAAATAGAATTATATTTAGAGGTAATTGTATTCAATTACTTAGTTGTATACACATTTTTATTTGACATAGTTGAATGATAAAGCTGTCATGTAAGACGCGCAAAAGTGTAATGAAGGTGTAACAACAAAGCTCATAACAATTTAAAATACCATAATATGTCAAATCGAATAATCAAACAAATATTAGATTATTGGTCTTAAAGCTTAAAGTTAAATGTTTTCAGTTACATATATTTATATGAAGGCTTATTTGCAATAGTTGGACGGTAAAAAATATGAATGTTGTTAATATATGAAATTGACATGGTTAAATGATAAAGCTGACAGGTGAAACGCTAAAAATTGTAACATATATTTGAAAAAAATTTAAAACACAACATATATAATAAATAGTATACATTGACAGTGTTAACAACTTTATGTATTGATAAAATATTCTTATGTGTGATAATAACTCAATATGTAATTACTTCAACGGTTTGCAGGAAATATAGAAGCTGTTTGTATTATTTTAGTGAATTTATTTAAATAAACAAATTTATAGTCCCTGCGGCATTACAAAACCCTAATTTGAGACAGTTATAAAATTTTATATATATATATATATATATTAATGTTTGATGGAAATATAAAATCGATTAATTATTTTATGTTTGATTTCTAGATTAACTTACAGATGTTGCGAGGAAGGCCTACTTAACGGCTTCATAATATTGTTTAAGGATAGTAGGAAACCATTTTTTAAGCAGAGCTCCTCAATCACTACACTTGAGGTTATTTCATTAAGCTGTTATAAATGTTTTAAAACTCATCGTATGTCCACTTCACACATAGCATTAAGTCAATTATGTACTGATGAGATAATTAAATTTTTTTCTACAATGTAACTTCAAAACATTGTTGATTATGAATACATTTTCAGAAATAATTTCAAAGATTTATCTTTCTTATAATCATGATGAGATCATGATCACGATGAGAGAACAAAATAAAGTTATAACATATTTTTATAAAGTTTCATGTATCAACAGAGAGTTTTTGCAGAGTATACCATCGACTGCCAAGAATGAAGATAATAAAACAATGACACTTTAACTAAACTCTCAAGTCTTTTACTTAATCTTTATACTTGTTAAGTGTGCGAGTTCAATTTTATGCTTAAAGTCTACCTCCAGGTATAAGACAGCACTCTCTTGGTATACTAAACTGCTGGGGGTTAGAATCCTGGTCCACTGGATGGTTGCCGCCTTATTTGGTCGGATAAGGGGTTTCCAGCTCAAAGGATCATATTTTACATAGGTTTGGTAACAACATAATTACTTTTTATTTTGAACCAATGAAAGGACAAAGAAGTGAACCCCTGCTTTTGCATGGAGAGTGAGACAGGGAAGCACCTTACTGGAATCCGCTCTCCCAGCAAAACATAATGACATGGAGCTAATGTAGGGTTTAGAGCCCTTGAAGCGTGTATCTACCAGAAATGAGTGTAAAACCGTCTATTTTCTTCAATTGGTGTACTAGTTAAGTACAAAGCCCATTCCCCCTTAAACAAGCGTTTTCAGTCATACTGGGAATCGAAGCCTGAACAATTTACTCTGTGGACAGACATGCTAACGCATCATGGACAGGTGATTCATTAGACGTCTTGACCATTGACGCTAGCCACGCGATATAGATTAAATCAAAACTCTATTAACAGACAAATACAAGTCTCAAACCTCCCTTCACAGAAAGAGAGAGAGCTATACATTCTTTATAGACACTTGTCTTAGTGGGCAGACATCCTAACGCTTCATACGCCGTGATGAGAAAGCTGCTGCCTCCTTTATTCGAACATTGATATATATCATAAATATTTAAAATAATGTTTATATGTAGCATTTTCTCCTAAAGAGTTTTCAACATTTTAATACATATCATATTCTGAAAAAAATGACACCTGGACACGGTAATCGAACCCTGAAACCTTTGGCTTACATATATTTATTATCTATGTATCTTAGTACGTGTACTGGTTTGTTCACATTAAGAGGTAAGATATACTCGTAAATATATATATTATAAAACTATAATATTATCATGGATAATATTAAGAATTCAACCCTTTTAATTTCTCTTTGGGTACCAATCAAAGTCACAATAATGTTTCCACCTCCTTCAGGTCTTTTATTCTAAAACCAACTTATTTTTAAGGATTTAAAAAATAATAATGACATTTTATTGCTAGTTTTTTTAATGACAATCAGCATTTGATTAATTTAAACATTCATAACAACAATCAGAAATATTATTTAGGTCTTTTGACCAATACATAGCAAGAAAAAAAACATATAAACGACATCTACCATCTAGAAAATGAGTGGGAGTCCCCTTCAAAATAGTTCAAGACACGTTGAGAGGCGCTAGAACGCATATTGACAATGTCTCCACAGTTTTTACCGGGATATCTTACTCTTCCAACAAACTCAAGCACAATAACATTAGGTTCATTGGGGGTCTCTTCCGATAGCACAACGTTATAACGTTTGTTTTTCTCAAGTTCGTTTAAGCACTTGACACGATTGTATTCCTCTTTCTCGATCAGGTCTAACGTCTTGCATAATACCTCCTCGTCCCAACAGGTATCCTGGTGAGCAGCATTTGGAGGTGTTTGATGACATTGAATTTTGTGCCGAATAAGATTGGAGAGCTTTGCGTAGTATCCATCACAAATGCAGCATTTAAATGGCATA
>CABEEJ010007463.1:0-13899 GCA_901482245.1 Timema douglasi | reverse complement strand
CCCCACACTCCCGTGAAAATTAAGTTTGGGTCTTTTTTTTTAAATAGTAAGTTTCATTTAATGTCTAGCAGCATTTTTACTGCATATTTGAACTCTACGCTCAAAAAACATATATTTTGACACCTCATTTAACTACGTACACAATTTTAAAATGTTGACTCTCAAGACGGCCATTTTGGACGCCATGTTGAATATCTACTCTTGAGGATATAAAATGGTTTTTCTAACATTTTACTTATCCCTATACTTAAAAACATATTATTTGACTCCAATTTCTTTCATATTATAAGCCCACAACAATTTATAATTAATTTCTTAATTACATTTTGGCTGCCATCTTGTTTTTAGGTTTCTAGACAAATTTTGAGTTTGCCATCATTGCTATTCTTATTCTTCACAATCCAACGAAAATATTAAGATACCTCCCACACGTGTATCATCAAAGAGCCCACGGGGCTTGTATTTTTTTTTACACTTTCCCCCAGACTAAATCTGTAAATAGTAATTTAACCAAATTTTAGTCACGGTGTGCAAACTGTAATAATAATACAATTTACCTGCACTTAATGGATGGGGCGTCATTGAGGGGAAATTGACGTGTCTCTCCACTAAAGTCAAAATCTTCAAAGTGAGGTATGGGTTGGTCAAACTGCTACTTCACTGCCGGTGTGCTTTAGCTTCAATCCCTTGCCTGAGATTGGTTAATTCTAATCTCAATTTGATATTTTCAACAGCATTCCATTTATAGCCACATGTGAAGTTACAATATGTATCTTAGTAATGATCTATTCTACAATAACACTGAATTGGTTAGAAAGTTGTCTGAAATAAATAATATATTCTTAGGCTAATTTAGTGATAAAACGTATAGTAATAAGAATTCATTCTTGATATTGTTTCATGTTTGCAAGGGCTCAAACCACGCAAAACTACGTCCATCGTTCTTTGAAACGTAGCTGTGGTTTCTTGTATTCCAGAAGGTAAACGTAAATATTGTTAGTGTAAAGTAGGAAGTTTTAGCTTGATCCATTGTGTGTATTGATACATAATCCGTGAAACCCCGAGCTCAAATCCAATACTGTGATCTATTTACACCCTCCTAATCTATCAAGAGTTTCTACGATGTTAGGCACCGAGTATACATCTGGTGTAGTTACAGAGTTCAATTCATGATAGTTAACGCAGAACCAATATTTGACTTCTCTGTCGGATAACTAGCTTCTTTTAGACAATCAATATCGATGAAGGCTAGGGTTCATTTTAAGGATGCCGTTGAACAATGAATACTCAAGATAACTGTTCAGCTACAATATACTGTACTAATCTCTCCTAATTATGATTAATCCTATAAGTCCTTTGTATTATAGGGCTTGAGTAAACTCTGTAAATCCTAATCTGAACAACAGATGTGCTTGGCGAATGTTTTCTCCCTACAAAATGTCCCTGATATTTCCTTAGAAGTTCCCGTATCCCTTATTTCTGTTCGGACGATAAATGACCGAATTTTTTCCGTAAAATCTATATTGTCCTGAACATTTTACTGCATTTTTATATACTGGTATATCTATTTTTCTGTTGATGTCTGAATATGGGATCGTTTTTGTCTTCCTTGGATTTGTTGATATGGGGTTTGAATCCAATTCATCTCCATTTACCATGGACTTTTTGTTCAACCCCATAATTTCATTAGTCTTTAACGCTTAAAGCTCAAACAGTCTATTATCTCTCGGGATTTTTATGCCAGTAATGACCAGATAACACATGATATCCGGCACGGACTGATTACCTTGCGTAGTCATAATTTTGCTCACTCTAGGTTGAATGAAAACTTGCTGATCATTAAAATGGTTTTCTGTCAACAATGCCTAGACCATAAACAAATTCATATTTTTCTAGTTTCTGTTGTATTTTGACTTGGACATTTAACAATTTCCTGGTGCCAGAACACAATTTCTCTGGGGTTTAAGATTATATAGGTACTTGTACATCTTGTTTAACGCCTGAAGTGTTAATTATTCCCTAATTGGTAGTTAATATTATCATTGTGTTATCTTCTTAATTATTTCAATTAAGTGTGTACTTGCGTAGTAATAACTGAGGAGTTTGCCTTAATGCATCACTAATCGCTGAGTTTCTTGACAGGAAATCGAAACCTAAAATACCATATTTTTTAGTTGTTTTTACGATCCAAAACATGGAAAGTAACAGGGTAGCTATTCCCTTCTACCCTTAACTCACGCCTTGTTTCAGCAAGGTTGCTTAGCCTACAAAGAAATTCCAAATTTTGATTGATCCCAATGTCAGAACTTTTTGCGACAAAATATATATTTGTGAACAAATGTTTACCAAAAATCGACAATTCTTACGTTCAGTGTTACATGATAGAACTAATTCATTGGTGGTATGTTGTCATCCAGGGAAACTGAAGGATCTAACCTAAGCGGGGACTGACATTAGTGGCTTTGCTGGCCACGTTAAATTTGGATAACTATTGGTTACCGTACACTATAACGTGAAATGACCTAACTTACCACAGCTAAAACATGGTATCCCTGCGTCACGTGGTAGATTTGGCTTCCCCTGGCAGCTTTGTTAATCTATAGCTACGTGTCCCTTTCTATTACACAATAAACACTTTCTATCCCGGTTTTTAAACCACCCCTTTCTAATTCAAGTAGTCGATTGTTGGCTTTTACTATGCTTATCGCAGCTTCGATCCCATCTTAAACGTCTCTCGGCTTAGCTAGGTACTTCTTCCTCCCTAAATATATTGTGAGTCCATCAATAAATGCATCCAATGCTCTTTGATTGACCTCAAATTAAATTATTTGGTTCCCATGGCATAAAATTCTTAACTCAGAAGTATTGATAATAATCTTATTTATCCTGACAACAAACGGATCAATATTTTCATTCTGCGTGAGTCTAATTTTCTTCAATTGTTCCCTATAAAAAGACTTGTTTGTTTCCTCTTGAATCAGCCTGTTAGAGTGTATTTTAACTCTCCAAAATTACTAGCCTCAATACATTCTGGATCTGGATCTAAAAAGTCTAGAGCTTCATTCACTAATCGCAACTTTGTAACGGCCATATATTTTTGGTTTGCACAGTTTGAATAGGTTGCTTCTTGGTCTAATTTAGTAAAAAAAGTTAAAATATTATCTTCAGGTCTACCATAGAACAAAGGAATTGTGGTTATTAAGATAAAGTTCCTAACATTAATTTCTAGCTGTTCTTTATCTCTATATCCTTTGCTTCTATAAGAGTCACATTTTCCTTTTTTAGATATTTGCCTAGCTAATTGATCAATGGCAGTTTGGTGGTCAACGTTCGTAACCAAGACTTTAATAGTAGTCATATTAGTAATATTATTAAAAACAATCAGTAGCCCTATCGGGGTTAGTTCTGTCTGCTCGTCTGCTTGGCTCATCTGCGTAGATGAGTGGTTTGTCTCCCACAGATATTGGTGCACTGGTTCACAGGCTTGGCTGGTATTATGGCACTACTCGCTAGAAGGTCTTATTGCTGATCCAATATGTCTTCGCAATGCATTGTCACGTATAGTCTATTCGCTCCAGGTTTAAACAACTTTTTATACTACTGTTGCTAGTGCCCGTTTTCTTCTGACACCAATGTCGCTAACCCTCCTCCTATTCCCCATGGGAATGTTGTCAGGATGGCCTAAGTGGGTAAAGGGATTGTTGGAGGGAGCGTTGAAATAGTTTACCTAATTTTTTTTTAAATTTATTGGAAACTATAATACAAAATGTAATGAAGTCAGTTTTAATAAATTGTTAAGTTCAAAAGAGACACTGGCTCAAGTCAGACCTTATGTCCAACAATCCTTCTGTATGCTTACAACGGTGGTCTAACTCTAAATCGAACTGGTGCATGAGCGTGCTCCCGTACTTCCATGATGCCCCCAGATCCTACTGAATTACTTTAAATATGTCTTGTAGTTAGAAGATGTAGCTATATTTATTCCCTTTGTTTTGCCTTGGGTTTAAAACTCTAATGTGTAACTATATACAAATTGAAATGATAGTAATAATAACTTTGTTATATTATCACGGACTGCTTGTATTAGGCCTACAGCACAAAGAAGATGCGTATGTCTGTTATGTAACATTTATGTAACTTAAATGTTACTCGACATTCACACTAATTAAAAAACTCCCAGGCCCAAAGCTCATTCAATTTTTGAGGTGACGTTACAAAATCGATTCCCCACCTTGTTGGGTAGTGTTGTTACGTCCAAACGAGGCCCAATCTGCCCCTACTTCACCCTGAAGACAACGAGTGAAGTCATTCCACCTCTCTCCTATATCTTACAGTCAATGAGCGCTTAGCCCTATCCTCCAGGATAATGGATTCCATATGGTTTATTCACGATGGCTGATTCCCTCCTAAACCTTACGGCCAATGACCACAGTTAAGATGGTGGATCAATTACCCCTCCTACACCTTACATCCAAGTAGTGTATAGCAAACCTAACAGCCAATTAGCACCTAGTCTCCTCCTACACCTTACATCCAAGTAGTGTATAGCAAACCTAACAGCCAATTAGCACCTAGTCTCCTCCTACACCTTACATCCAAGTAGTGTATAGCAAACCTAACAGCCAATTAGCACCTAGTCTCCTCCTACAAAATGGCAAACTCACAATAGCGGAACTTTAACCATCATTCTAAAAGATGAACAGCGAATGATCGGATTCAATATTGTGGATCTCTGGCACCCTCGTAAACCTTACATCTAGTGAGCATATAGAAAAATTTACAAATAATGAGCACCTAGCAAACCTTACAGACAATGGCCAGATCCAAGATGCTGATCCTCACCTCAAACCTAAGCCTTACAGCTACCACATTTACGACTCCGAGGTGGTGTTAACAGTAAAAAACATAAATAAAATAAAATAAAATATATTTAAAAAACTATTCGATAATAAATTGAAGCATCCCATGATTTATGACCTTACAACCAATGAGTGCTTGCGATCCTTTCAAACTCTGACTTCATTGACGTCCCCACACTTCCATATCCATACAAGCTAGTTAGGTACACATCACCAGGATAATTACTAATCCTAGTTAGGCTACACGCCACCAGGATATCTATAAGTATTGCATGCTCTACAACATTTTAGATACTATCAAGGTTACTATGTAAAAGCTGAGTTTCCTTTGAGGCTGACATTTTTATGACAATTTATAACGTCAAGTTCACGGCGTATAACATCATAGGCTGTAATGTTTACTAGGTGGTCATTGGTCTTAAGGTTTGCTGGGTGATAATTGGTTTAAGGTTTAGAGGGGGGCCAGAGATCAAACATCTTGAATCCAGTCATTGGCTGTTGGGCTTAGAAGGATGGTCAAGGAGCCACCATCGTGAAATCCACCTTTTCTGTAGGAGGGGACTAGACGCTCACTGGTTGTAAGGTTTCCTATAAACTTTTTGTATATAAGGTTTTAAAAGGGGGGTCAGATATCCGCCATATTGAATAAGGTCATTCGATGTAAGGCTTAGAAGGGGACCACCATCGTGAATCCATTATCTTGAAGGTAACATCCTGGAGGAGATGTTAGGTGATCATTGGTTGTAAGATTTAAGGGCATAAGGGGAGTTTTATGCTCATTGGCTTTAAGTTTTAGGGGGGAGAAGGTGGGGTTTGGCACTCATTGGCTGTAGGATGAAGGATGGGACCGATTGGATGGGGCGTATACGTGGCAACACCGCCCGGATGGATGGGGCATCGATCTGGCAATATCGCCTAAAATATGAGCCAGCTGTGGTTTTTATACTCTACTTAGCTACGAGCCTATTTCAATCAGTGATAATACATTATAAACTAACTATCTAAAACATTTAAAGTTAGGCCAAATGTGTAAAAATACACAACATAAAATATCCCAAAATTCTTGAAAAAATATATATAATAAATTAGAACCCATAACAATCCTTACAAACTGGAGGTGTACAAAACTGAACAGTTACCACACCATGCTAAATGATCCCTGTAATTATTTATCAAAATTACTATGATTTTGACTTTCTAAAAGTGTTCAAAAAATTACCTATAAAACGCCCAAAACAATTCTAAAAGCAAACTTCAAATTTTCAAAAATCACCTAAAAATATTTAAAAAAAAAGTCTTTGAAATACTCAAGATAAATTAAACACGCACTTTACAATTTTTTTAACTAAAAAAAACATACGAGTATGTGATGAAAATCCTTTAGCAACTTATGTCTTGCATTCTGCTAAATATAATAAAGATTTACAAATATCTGCTTTAGAAATAATGGCTACTCCCTGTCAACGCAACTTTCTCCAGTTTAGTGCTTGTCTCATCAAGAATGTGTATTTTACAAGTTACAAAGCTCATCGCCTCAGCCAGATGTGAGTCGAAAATATTTATGAATTTATAAAATATATATAGCATTAAAATTAAGGTATTTATTAAACATAAATGCCTTAAAGTTAATCAAAAACTCCCAAAAATAACACGTACCAAGAAAATATGACCTATAATTCCAAAATTGTAAAAATAAACCTACAAAATATACATTTCTGTATATAACCAGGGGATCGTGAACAGAGTTTGTGTACTTATAGTGTTCTGTGATGAATAAAAGAAAAAAGATTTAATGTTATCAAAATCTGGGCCCAGGCAAGAGAAAGAATAAAAATCCTTCGATGATTCATAAACGGCATCTAATATAAGCTCCAGGGGAAAAAAGGAAAAAGGACCAAGTTCACATAATCTTTAATTGAAAGGGGAAACTTCTATTATTTTGATTCGCCACCTAACCGAATAAACCGTCTAATTAGGCTAGAGTCCCTCAACTTAGAATTGAAGGAAAAGTACGCTAACTTTTATTTAAAAATAATATGATAGAAAGAGTTATTATAGTGGCCTGATAACACATGGCTCTTTTGCAAGTATAGCGATACATTTCAGACTAGTGTGCCACTTAAGGACTAGCCGAATTTTGAACTAGTCTTGTTTGTAAACAATTATTAACATTTTTTAAATTAGTGGTTAAAAATTAAAACTTGTTGAGTAATACGAAATTTAGTAAATAACTCAAGACAAATTGTAAATATTTTAACTACGCCTATATTTTAAAAGGAAAATTTTATTAAATTGCAAAAGTGAGTTTCTTAGACAATATTAATTTCAATAATTTAAAGTAATAAGCTTTAAAGTACCATCTTCAATGAAAAAATATATATTAATATCAGAAATTACATAACCTGGTCCTCATTAGTTTGAAACATGTATTTTTCTAACCAATATTTTATGTTCGGTTAATAATTTGTTGTCTGCAACAGCATGCAAGATGCACCGGGACAATTTTTATTTAATGTTTAATTTTTGGTTCATGTCGGCATGCCAACCAAATAGTGTTCACGCGCCATAGATTTGACATCCCTTCGTGTAATTAGTAGCTGTCTCCAAGTCAACCTCTTCTAATAAATATATAGTGATCGCTTCCATTTAATATAAAAAAATATGAGAAAAATAATAATTTTACAACAATGTGTTGAACAAACCTTATCGAAATGGAAACCTTCTCCTCAAAATGTCACACTGTTAAAATTTTAAACTAAAATTTAAGTAAAATATTCGCGCATTATGGTTACAGAATGGGTCGAATGTATTTTGTAAAATAAACATCAGTTTAAGGCTGTAGCAGTGGTAGAATAATATTCACAGGTCAGATTCACTTTATATCGACAACTGTATTAGTTTTATCTTTGAGGAGTTTCCCCATTTATTTATTTTTTTAACCAAGTAGCCCCTGTTTTCAACGTTAGAGGCCTCAAAAGGGGACGAAAACTCCTCAAGGAGGAAGGATCTATGTCACTCCCCACCACAAGATTTTATTTTTACTCCGTTATCTCACTGAAACCTGCTGACAGATTTTGAAGCTCTTTCACGACTGTAGTTTTGTAGTAGGAGTAAAGGGGAGGGGGGTAGTATTACCCAGCCATTCAAAGTTCCCTGACCAAGTTTATTTTGTAACAATACAGTACTGTTGTCAAACTTGTCAGAAGTGAGAATGTGTCACTGTGGGCGATTACCGAACCAAGTAACCAAGAACTATCCAGTAACCAGTTTAATCTGGACTAAAATTTAATAAGGAGGCAAAAACAAACTTGCCAAAATATACAGCGCTGTTGGCGTATAAACCAAACTGGTAGTAATACGCGGTGGTAAAAAAATAGGCTGTAGCAGTGGTAGAATAATATTCACAGGTCAGATTCACTTTATATCGACAACTGTATTAGTTTTATCTTTGAGGAGTTTCCCCATTTATTTATTTTTTTAACCAAGTAGCCCCTGTTTTCAACGTTAGAGGCCTCAAAAGGGGACGAAAACTCCTCAAGGAGGAAGGATCTATGTCACTCCCCACCACAAGATTTTATTTTTACTCCGTTATCTCACTGAAACCTGCTGACAGATTTTGAAGCTCTTTCACGACTGTAGTTTTGTAGTAGGAGTAAAGGGGAGGGGGGTAGTATTACCCAGCCATTCAAAGTTCCCTGACCAAGTTTATTTTGTAACAATACAGTACTGTTGTCAAACTTGTCAGAAGTGAGAATGTGTCACTGTGGGCGATTACCGAACCAAGTAACCAAGAACTATCCAGTAACCAGTTTAATCTGGACTAAAATTTAATAAGGAGGCAAAAACAAACTTGCCAAAATATACAGCGCTGTTGGCGTATAAACCAAACTGGTAGTAATACGCGGTGGTAAAAAAATACATCCCTGTATCCAGAATAAGTAGAGGGAGGGGAGGGTTAATTATAATGAACACACTTTTATTTTTCCCCGCATCTCACTACCCGTCTGGCCTATTTGCATTTTAATTACGCTAATGTGGCGGGGAGGAATAAGGTAAAGTTCAGAGGAAAGGTAATCGTAAGTGCGTGGAAGGAGAGTGGAAAACTATTATTTAAACCATTATTTAAACCTTGATCTTCCCGTCATCAATAAATAAGACTACATGAACTTGATATTTAGTCCACGTGCTCAACAGTATGGGTAAGAACACAACAACCATGAAATAAGCCTCAGTGATCAAATGGTCCAAGGTTTCAAGCTCACAATAGGTTGGATTGCCAGAAAGAGGTAAATTAGAGTTCGAATACTGGTCAGGCGTGCTGAGGGAGTTTTTTAAAGTGGATTTCCACTCACCCTCCATTCAAATGAGGGTGCACTTTCTCTCAAATATAACTTCCTCATACTGAATATATACGATTAATTTATAGTTCAGATACGTATAGCCCGAACAGGTGGTGAGACGAAGTGACAAATACTTTATTTAAAACAATATAATGTGGTAATGAGAATATGTAAACATTATTGGTGGTCACATTGCTTACTGCGTCAGTCTCGTGTTGGACTGGATTGCCAGTGATGGGACTATTGGAGTTCTAATTCCGGTCGGGTGTATCGATATGTGCGAGGATGTTTTTCCTAAATGGTTACCCACTCTTCCTTCACTTAAATGCTGGTACATTTCCTCTTAATATCTACTATCATTATTACTATTCTATTATCATAATTAATTAATGCATGCGTACAACACGAACGGCTACTAAGACTCGATGAGAAAAAACATAGGCCTAATAAAAATAATATCTTTAAATATATCTTAAAACTCTATAATAGTTTTGTTTGGAACATCATCCAATCCATTAGAAAATACTTTTGAAAATTATAAAAATGAAATAACATGATCCACTAGCTGGCAGGTAGTTCCTATCTCAATAGTTATGCTCATTATAGTTAGTAAAGACCAAATAATTTTATCAAACTTAATTCCTATTTTAATATCGTAATAGTATTTTTACTTTCTCGCTATCTAACAGGTAGAGAAATTATTGAAATCGTTTAAAAAATCGACCTCAAAATTTTGATTAATCTCAACGTTTCATGCATGACCCCCCGAATCCGAAAAAGTGGTTTATGAATTCCCTTCTGTCTGTCTGTTTTTATGTACCTCAGATTAGAACAAAAATATTTTACCGATTGGGCTAAAACTTGGTATCTAGGGTTTCCATGAGGTTGACCCGAGGAATGTTTGGAATAGGATATCCAACCCTAAAATTAAAGGTATTTTACTGAAGGGCAAAAAGAGGTAAATTCAATTTTCTCAAAATCTGCTCTAACGATTATGATTAAATTTCTTTTCAAAACATTTTTAAATATTCCAAACAAAATGGCTACTCTCAATATTTTGGCAAAATGAATTTAAGGGCTCTGATCTGATGCGTAAATTCTAATATTTTTTTATTATATCTCCGAAATTATTTGAGATATGAAATTACTTTTGTTACAAATATGTATATCTATTTATAATACAAATAGTTTACTCGACACATATTTTTATAAAACCAATAGCTTTCAACCCATACGCAAAAAAAAAAATCTAACCTGAAATGTTGATGAATGTCAACGTCTCATGACCCGGCGAACCCTAAAAAGTGTTTTTTGCAATGCCGTCTGTCTGTATGTGTGTCTGTTCTGTTCAACCCTAAGATTAAGAGTAGTTTAGTAAAAGTAAAAAAGAGAAAAAAGAGATTTTCTCAAAATCGGCTTTAACGATTTTAATTAAAATTCATATTTAGGCATTGATTAAGATTATAAATAAACTGGCTATTTCCATTTTCCTATGAAAATTACTTTCAGGGCACTTTACAGTAGCGGAGGTTTCTGTATCTCCGTAACTATTTGAGATACTAAATAACTTATAATTGCCAAATGGTATTACTATTAAAAATAAAAAAACTTTATTTGAAATATATTTTTTATAAAACTAAATGTTTCTTAGATATTGGCAAATATATTAATACAGTTTTTTGAGCTTTATTTGTAAAGAGATATTACTTATGTTTAAACGCGATAATTCACCAATGCTATAGGTTAATTACATATAAGTAAGTCTTTCAAGAAGTTGATGTTATTTTTCCTTAAGCTTCTTAGGGGAAATGTTTGTACAACACAGGGGCGAATCCAGGATTTTCGTGACTAGGGGAGGGACACGGGTGCTCCCATCAGGATCAGGTTTGTAATGGGGCTGGGAGGCACCTCAAGAAATTTTGATATAAAAATACTTCAAACTTTGAGAGGAAATATTTAAGTAGTTTTTCAGTATAACGCTAAACTTGACAATAATCCTCTAATGAAGAGTTTAACTCGAAATTTGCGATTAGTATTAAAATGTATTAAAATAAAATAAAAAGAACATCAACAAATAGTGATTATTAAAGTTTAAACGTTATCAAAATTATTATATAAATTGTTTTTAGCTATTCAATCAATTAGACAAAATAGACGGAATTATTAAGATTTTATAGTATGGCAAGTTATTTCTCATTCTAACTCGAAATTTTTACCACAAAGCCATACTGACACGTTATGTGCGTGTATTATTTATAGATTTAGTTTAAAGCACGTTATTTAAAAATACATTATATTAAATATATTTATTTATTATTAATCATTGAAATAACAGAGGAAATGTGGCTATTATGTAATAGTCGGGCAATACGGAATACCATTGTTTCTCATATGTTGAGTGTCACAACTATTTCGACTATTACAGAAAACAATTTCGAACAGCTAGTGACAGCTGGTGACTTCGACAGATCAACTGATTGTTTTGTAGGAGACGACTTTGTTTTGACTGTCACAAAAACTTTTGCAGGCTAGTGTTTATCATGTGATATTTCTTGACTCTACTGTTCTTATTAATTCTAATCAAATCATTAGGTTAAGGCTCACCCATGCTTATCTTTGAGTTAAATCATTATTTTACTGTATTTTATTATAACCTAACAAAAAATATGGTTTTCCAAAATGGCAAGCAGGGAAATAAGGAATACTACTATTCCATAATGACCACACATTTTTCAAGTATTTGGCAAGTGATTTATTTTGTCAACGTAAGCTTGAACATTTTCCCTAACACCTAAGAAATCTATCAAGAGAACAATGTAACCTGATACAATATTTTAAACTATTATATTTTAATAATTCATTATTAATACTGATTTATTAATTAGCTTTTTTTATCATTATGTAAGCCCCCTATTATTTCAATGATTCGTTATTATTACTATTTTATTGTTTTACAGATAATAATTGAATGTTATTTTACAATTTCTTATGAAACATTTGTTAGTTCTATTAAATATAATTATTTTTCATATAAAATGTGTAGTGTTCCATATCGCCCTCATTTGTCCAACATATCTTTTAAGTACTCCTACAGGGCATTAAAAGCTATTAATTACGCTTTGAACTCTAAAAATAGTTAAAACATATTAATTAAAAGCTGAATATGGAACGCAATGGAAAAATGTGAAAATACGCTCTGATATTATTGAAAAAGTAAATGGTACCTATTCCATACTACCCGCACTTCCTCTAATAATAAATATGATAAGATGAATTTAAACCTAAACAAGGTTTGTGCAACAAGTTGAGAGGTGCACAGCTTAAATTTGGGTAATTTCATTAATGCATATTTTCACAATTTTAATACTTGTCTTAAATCTTAATATTAACAATAACAATTTAAAAATTAAGATCTGGTTAGTGAGATAGTATTACATGACTTCAAAACTAATAGTGACTTTAAGATTGATTTAATTGATTTAATTTCTTGAAGGAGGGCGCGCGCCCCCCATTCCCTCTTCCTGGATCTGCCCCTTGTACAGCAATGATCTATCTCTCTCATTTTAGACTCAATAGTCAATAATTACCTATTTTATTGCTTATGTCTAAGTCACAGAAAGGAAATGTTAAACTATCGTAAGTTTATGTCTCTTATATTATACAGATCGGGTTTTTAATGAAGCCTTAAAATTACTGATAGCTATAGTTGTATTTTTTATTAATGTCAAAATCCATCAACTAGAAATCTATAAGAAAGCGTTGGAGTAAAGAAATGTTAAAAATTCAAGATGGAGACGTATTTAAAGATGGCAGTTCTAAAAATCGGGCACCTACCTATAACTGGTGTATAAAGTCAATGTACCAAGATTGGTACTTTAATCCAGTCTGTCACGATTTTTGTAAATTCAGACACTAAGGTACTTCACTATAATACCAGTTCATAAGTACCATAGAATTTAAGCATTATATCAATCCACCTAATATATGCCTATATTTTACACCTTTTAATAGTGTTTTGGACTGAAATTTGGACCACGGAATCAATCTTTGATGCAATATTTGCTATTTCGAATGTCTAAGACTTAAATTCATTTTCGAAATGAATTCCATATTCCTCATGTTTTTTTTATTTATCTTACTTAAATGTTCAAGATTCTTACAGCATACCATTGTCCACAACCCCTCAACTCCAAATAATAAAAAATAAAAACAAAGTAAGCTCTGGTTTTCTTCACTCATAGTTAACCACGATTGTTTACCAAACCAAGCATTAGAAAAAGTTCTTTTTTCCTTGTCATCCACCTGTCATTGGTGTAACGTAATTAGGCTGATGTAATCCTAGCCGTATAATTTCCAATTTTTCTTGAAGTTCTAATGAGTAAAGCGTAGTATATACTCTACTAATTTTAATTAATCATTTTCACGCGTCATCTTACTTCTTGGGTCTTATCACATATAAAACATAGACAAATACACGCACATACTATAGAACACCATTAGCGTGTATTGGAGCCACTCAGACTGGCCCTATTTGCTATTGTAAATCTGGCACCCGAGTGATAGGTTGATTGACATTGAGAGACATCTGACACTGGGTGGGGCTTCTCTGAGAGGGTGTAATGTTTTGATTTGGATTAATCTAAATTATGTAAAAAGTCATGGATGAAGGTAATTTTTCTTTAAAGTAATATAGGTAGAGT
>CABEEJ010007462.1:6351-17126 GCA_901482245.1 Timema douglasi | reverse complement strand
GTATGCTTTATAATTACAATTTATAAGCATAAATATTCATGGCAACCAAAAAAGAGAAAGTCAATGATTCATTTTAGTCATCACAATAAATTTAACAAACAATATTTAGCCGTATGGGCCATCAACATTTCCCATACTACCCAGGCATTCGCCTTCAAAAATGTAAGTTATAGAACTTACAATAAAAAGTCCCTCATTCTTTCTAATCATGTTACCAAGCCGGAAGGGCAAAAAACCTCAGTAATACTGTTAGCAAGTAATAAACAACATTACGCCATTTTTGGGCTACGTAATTAGTCATTCCTACACTATCAAAGAGACTACCCAAAACAACAGAAGAAAGTCGAAGAATTAAATTTTGTAGGTACTGGCCAAAAAGGAATTTAGACCTAACTTAAAATTTACCATTAAACCTATAACAAATTTCCTAAAGAGTAATTTTAACTAGTACGGTCGAAATTGAATTTATACCTTGGGAAAAATCCCATCCTAGGGTACGTGTCCAAAACACGGATGATTCAAGAAGTGCCTTATGAGACACACAACATCAGTTTATAAACAGTTATTCTCTGAGGGGAGGGGAACATAGGGGAAACCAAAGAACATAGAAGAACAATCACATGGAACAGAGGGATAGGGGCGGTAAAGGAACAAATAGGTAATTGGAGAGGCGTCTAGAATATCACGTGTCCATCACATGACCGCTCCCATGAAGCAACGCGAGATCAACACGCTCAAAATGCCACACCACTAATTCTTTTAGTTATGTGTTTACATTCGGTGCGAAAACAATGCGCGCGGGCAGGGATGTTTGTTGACGGGACTTGACACACACAGACCGAGAAACGGGGCACTTTTGGTGAGTCCAGTATTGTTTATTCTTCGGTGTTGTAGAAATAGTGTTATTTTACTCGTATTTTCTTCATGCTTGTAATGTTGATGTCAAGCAACGTTACATACTGAGAGGTGATTTTTCCTCAAAAGTTTTCCCACTCTCCCTCCATACCAGTGTCGTGCTACGGGGAATGTTGCCATGGTAAACCAGTCAGTTTAAACTGTACCTGTGATGTGCTATTTTCACTCAATAGAACACTCATTTGTCAGCTATCAACGGAAATACATTTCTATGTGAGGATTGTAGATAAGATCCTATGTGTGATTGGTCAAATGGAGCCACCATGGGCTAGAAACTATCATAGGTACAGTTTCTAACAAGATATGCCTACACTTGCAACACTATACTGGTTGGCCACATTCTGAGGTGGGAATAAAGGGAACTCGAGAACAGGCCGTCGTTTTTATAGTTTTTACAACACAACATTTTTTGGCCAAAATAAATACAGTATTTCTCCAGTAGAAACAAAGAGGTTAATTTTCTTAACATGGTGATTATCAACAGTTGTTGAATATCTGTCAAGGGTGTCCTGGAATTTAATGACATTTTCTCTTCATTAAAAAAAATGTCTAATCTAATGCTGCTATGCTCATGAGGAATATTCAAGAACTGTTGAGATTAAAATATGTAGAAAACTAAAATATCTCTCTATACTGAAGACATATTTGTTTTAACAAAAAATAATTTTTTGTTAAAAAACCCTGAGATAATACTGACTTTGACTCACGTTCGTTTCCACGTCAACTTGAAACTTGCGTAAAGATAGCGTTGGAGGTACCCACGTGGTCACTGGGCGTGTCGTTTGGTGAATTCCTCTTGTCTACAGTTTCCACCCTCATGGACCAGGTGCGCGCGACGCTCCCACACGCGTGCGTGGCTTAATACAAGTGTCAAGGTGACTGCCTAACTAGCCCCGATATTGCCAATTAAATGATTAGACCCTTAGGTTGTTAGATAGTGACAAAATCCTTGATAGTGCACGAACTTGGTATTTACTAGAATAAATACAAAACTATTGTCTATGACCCTGTGGATATTGTGCATACACTTTTAAATATAGTTCTAAAGTTGAAATTCCCACTCTAAGATACCAATAATATACTTATTTGGGCTGAGCATTAAGATCTAAATGCCCAGGTAAGAAAAGAGAACTGGGATAGGAACGTATAATAAAAATATATTTGTGAATCTCAAGATTTAATTTAATGGGGCATCTGGTGGGCTGGGAATGCACTATTCTTTAGTATGGATATGCATTTTATTGCTTAGAATTCAAATTTAACTTTGCATTTTTTTCATCTACTACATATTTTTAAATCTTGTAAATCTGTATCTTGGCCCCGGGCCACTAGAAGTCCCCGGCTCGGTACCAATCCCCCCTCATGACGAGCCTGAGTGCATGCTTAGTTTTCATAATCCTATTCTAATATTAGAATAATTCTAGCCATGGCTATACTCGGGAAACTATTTCGGAGAAGGGTGGAGGTCAGATCTTAGACAATTTTTTATGCACCTCGTTTGGGGCGTATCTACATATTTACATTAATGGGGTAGAGACAAGGAAGGTAGAATTAATAAAAAATTACATTAGGAACTAGAAATTTCATTGTTGCACCTACAAAAGTAAGCCACCTTATCTCTATATTGAGATAGTTCCATCCAGTCCACCTCATTACATCCTTACCATATTTTGAGCTAGTTCTATCCAGTCCACCTCGTTACTCTCTATCTCGTTCACGTACATTCTAATGTTATCCTCTCATCTGCGTGTAAGTCTTCCCAATAGGGTCTTCCCATCGGGTTTGCCAGTCAATACTCTGAAAAAGGTTCCATCCAGAATCTCCCATTCGCGCTTCATGTCTTGCCCACCATAATCTGCGATATTTGAATATTCTAACAATGTCTTGTGAAGAGTACAAGGTATGTAGCCCATTATAAAACCTCCTCAACTTCCCAATTAGTTTTAATAGGGGTCAGAACATAAATTGTATTGTAATTTGTTTGTTCTCTTAATTCTGGGGAGCTCCACCCAGTAACGTTACAACCCCGTTTTGTTTATGGTCGTTTATGAATGTCTCGACTATTCTTGCGCTTAACAAAATTCCAGCACTGCGATTGAATTGCACAAATACCTGGGTGAGAGTGCTAAAAGGCGAACTGCGGATTCTGATGGAAGTGAGCATAGAATTCCCCTGGTGGGCTTTTCACAGACACACAGTTCAATTTACATAGAAAGGGCCCTTAATAAAACACAAACTTTTTTTTTGTTGCAATAAACATTTATCGTATTTTAATGTGTAGCATTCTTTTTTGGTATTATTGCTAATACCGTATCTATCTAAAGGGATGATATATGTAGTAGCTTTTCTAGCTGTGACTAATGCAGTTACACTTCCTCTATAAAAACCTGATTTTATAATCCTTATTCTTTAAAGCAGGGATCTCCAACCCTATGTCCGCGGGTGCCATGGCACCCGCCAAGCCTTTTGCCTCTGCCCGCCACTTTTTGAAAGGTTATTGATTAATAATTCTGATCTGTCACTTTTCCGACAAAAATCAAGTTGGTGTTTATCTCCAGGTATGCTGTTCTCAAGAAGTTGGTGATTGAAAACCCCCCTCTCTCCTCTTTCATTGCCCGCTCATTTTCAAACTGTACTTTATTACTCGGAACTATCATTATTCTCACCAATACCATGCTAATACTTCCTATTTCCTTTGTAAGTATCTTGACATGGGTCTACCCAGCTTTGTCGCCTGAATAAACACAGAAAAAACATATTTTAAAAATGTACCTAATCACCAAAATGGTGGTGGGTAGTTAAATATTTCCTTGTGTATTTATTTTGGTCTTATTATAATCGTAAATAAAGCAGTATTTTTTTAAATTTATTGACATTGACTTTTGGTTTGGTGAAAATTGTTTCAATGGTTTAGACTGGTTTTGGATTAACTTTGCGTGTGTACCATTTGTGTTATTATATATGCGAATTAAAAAATAATAATTTAAACTCACAATTTTTTTTAAATAATATATATTTGTGTGTGTGTTATTTGCATTATGAATTATGTTCGGCTATAAATTTACCTTAAAATAGTATTTGGTGCCCGCCGCACTACCGTTAGTTTTGAATGTGCTCTAAGGTACAAAAAGGTTGGGGAACTCTGCTTTAAAGTAAGCCGTGATCAACTTTTGGTGACAAAAATATAATAGTTTTGAATAATTGATATAGCAGAGGTTTATAATCTTTTAACACTTAAGGGCCACCTTTACTGCAATCTATGTACGGGAACCAGCAAGCGATCCACCCCATCCCCTTTTACCAGCTACTCACCTTACTTTTCCTCCTAATCCTAATTTACTAATAGCGAATTTCTGCTACAACTCGCATAAGCTAGGCAGGTGCCTGGCTCGCGCATGCGCAAACATCTGTGTACTACCATTACCACAAACTATCTTGGATAGCACAGCGCGGTACAATCTTCTGTCACGAAAACTGACTCGTTCATATGTGTTTTGTACCAATTTAAATTTGCTTAGGCTTAGTTTTGAAATACGCAATCGTGTTATTATTTTACTATGTCGATAATGTAGAGGAAAAAAATTGAATACACAACAAATCAAAGGGTGATGCGAAACCGAAAAAGTGGATGTTCTGAGTGTATTTCTGAGCACAATATTAAATTACGTCAACCTCTCACGGGCCGCGGGATGTGCACTGCTAGCTTATAGTGTTCGGAACACACACATGGGATACCCACTTCAGGGGTGAACAGGAGACACAAAAACAATGAATAAAGTGCATATGAAAATTTGTCCCATTTGACCTTCTTTCCAAGCTTACAACTCAGTGATTCCACTAAACTGTTTGTACACCATACTTGAAATATCTCGACCCATTGCTATCATTGAAATACTTCGTCAACGTATACAAGAAGGCTTCCAACAAATCCGACAAACACCTGATATTTTTTAAACGATGATTGCAGGCTTGCATTCAGACTGAAGGCGGCCATTTTGAGAATTTCCTATTATGTTAAACAGCTCCACATTACTGGAGCACAAACATAACTATAACTAGGAAACAAGATCAAATGGAACACATGTTTATATTAGCTTTTTTACATGTTTTTTCCCCTTGTCTTTTGTCCTCCACGGAAGTGGTTCCCACATGTTAAGGTACAGTTTGTTTATAACCAATATTATTTATAATGTAAAATACTACCCAAATATATGTTTTAATCAGAATCATTAAAGCCATTTTTGAAAATTTTGAATTTTCAAAAATTAGTCATCAGTAAACTACCCTTAATTGTAGAGCTAGAATTAAAATCACGATTTGGACTCGTGGTACGACCAAATATCGAGTTTGAACGCAATCCATCGATCTATTTCGTCTGTGGCCTCAGGTACAAACAGACAGACAGACAGACAGAATTTCTTAATACCCACTTATTAGTTCAGGCCGCATTTAACGTCAATATCTATCATAAACTCGATGTAGATCAGATTCACGCTAGAAATAATTTCTCAATTTGAGAAAGTAAAAATAGGAGAGGTTGGCAAGTGGTGGTAGGAGGGACGTTGCAGTCAGTTGCTGAGTGCATCAATGTACAGTCCTGGTACCTAGCGCATGCGCATGGGTAATCGGTCTGTCTGTGTAGAACGCGTGGTCCAGCCAGGTGTTGTAGATACGGGATCGTCCAGTGCAAGGAGACAATTAAAACGAGGTGCGCGCGCAACCTAAGTAGAGATAATACGTTACAGATATATTCTGTCGCATAACATACGCCTTCACATTGATTCCTTCTTTTTTCTTAATGCATATTGAGTGTGTTGTATGTTTCACCTTTTTAAAAAAAAAGTTTTTTTAAATTATTATTTTAATGAGCACGTTTACAATTAAACTATCGTAAAATTTACTCTCCAAGGAGAAATGAAAGCAGTTTTTTTTAAATAGATCAGGTGGAGAGTGTGATCAAGTGGACACTGGGGTAAATTTTACTCTCCAGGGAGAAATGAAAGCTACGTTTGAAATTATTTATCATGAGAAGGATTGAATACAGAGGGTGCGACATTTTGTAAGCGACAAAGGTCCCACCTACACATAATACACACACACAGCCTGGATTAAAGTGAAGTGGTACAAAACCGTCAAAACCTTAAACCTCACCAAGCCAGGTTATGAAAGTCTCTTTTGAGATAGAAAACGCGGTCTAAACAGTTTCAAACCTTGTCGCTGAATTCTCGTGGAGGCTAGGGTGCGTTAATACCCAGAGAGCATTGAAAGGACTCTAAATAGATGATGGTGGGGAATGGGTGGAGGGGGTTAGAGGGGCGGGGGCGGCCACACAGAGGAATGACAGAGAAAGAATGAGAAGGGGAAGAGGGAGCAGTAACAATCTGTCACAATGGACCGCAGGAGACCTCGACGTGAGAAAAGCCAATTGAAGAAAATGACACGACGAATGAAAAAAAGTATCTAACGAAAAAAAAAAAGGATTAGGGGGGAGAAAAGTTTAGTAACGACCAAGACTTTTCAGAGAGATTACTTTGAGAGGGATGGAACGTAAAACTATATTTGGTTCCCCTCCTCCCCCGCATCCCCTTCAGTGACATGGTTCAGAACCGTTTTATAACTTGATATAGTCTAATGGTTGTATCGCTAAGGTGAACACGTGTCTTGTTGAAGTTTTTTTTGTGTGTGTGTCCTTCAAGGTATCAACAGTTTTAAAAAAACAAGTTTTCGATAACAAACTGATGTGATAAGAACGTGTTTATTTTTTTCAGTGGAAAATATTTTCTTTGCCTCTCTTCAAATGGTGATAAATAAAAAAAATCACCTGTGACAAGATAAAGCAATAGGCCTACTTATGATAAGTTCTTGTCTTGGAAACTAAACTTGTTTATGATTCGGAATTTCGGATGCGTTTGACAGACGTTGTGGCAGCGTATTTGTTTATTATTTTGTTTTTGTCAAAGATCTTTTGAGTGTTTTTCTAAGGTGTCCTTTTGACGTACAATTTGACAGTACTGAAGAGATTCCTTCGTTATTGATAAGTGCTATGGGAACTATATCGATTTGAATTGGGTGTTTAAGATGTGTTTATTGATGTTTGTCTGTGGTGTGGAGGAGTGAAAGTGTCTAAAAGAAGAAAATAGAGGCACTACCAAACAGCTGAAAAACAGGGTTTTTTTGGCGGGAATTTTGAAAGTTTCCTGTGGGTTGAGAATTTAAGATAATGCGGAGGTAAGTGAAATAAATTTTTATTTCATTTTATATAGGATAAATCAAACATCATGGAAAAAATAACGGTTAGGAATTTGTATGTATTTTGGTATTGTCATAGTTCAAATTAATTTTAAAACTAAATAAATCAGTCAAACCTTAAAATAATACTGTTGGATTCTATATGATATGACAATGCATCTACTTGTTGATCTACTTTTAAGCTCATGCAAATAAATATGATTCCATTTCTCAAGTATTTACTAAATAGTTGGTAAATTAATACATGCAAGGATTCACGTTTTTAAAGTTTGTTTACGTATTGATACATTTTTATATTTAGGATGTGTGCTTTCTATAAATCCTCACACACACACACTAAGAAGTATGGTGTGTGCTCTATACGAATAAATATTGACGTTTCTTAACGTTTTGACAAGTAAAGCCGTAACACATAACAAAGTGCTGTTCAATCCTCATAAAAAAAAATCGCTATTTCTTAGAATCTTATCATTTATCTGTTTCTGGGAATTGTTTGCTTCTTATGTGTAGCTAGGGTATTTCCTCTTAAATCTATTGATTGATTAACCTCTGAGAGTTACATTATTTACAACGAAACCTTTGTAGATTTGTTTTAGGAGAATGACTAATTTGGTATTGAGGAGAATTACTAATGTGATATTAAGGAGAATGACTAATTTGGTATTGAGGAGAATTACTAATGTGATATTAAGGAGAGTGACTAATTTGGTATTGAGGAGAATGGTTAATGTGATATTAAGGAGAGTGACTAATTTGGTATTGAGTAGAATGATTAATGTGATATTGAGGAGCTTGACTAATGTGGTCTTATGGAGAATTACTAATATGGCATTGAGGAGAATGACTAATTAGGTATTGAGGATATTGACAAATACAATGTTGAGGATACTGGGCATTCCGACATTGAAGAGAGCTAATAATATATTTTTCACTTAGTAGGCATTACATTATATTCATATAAAATAACCTTTACTCACGTGGTTTAAGACGTTAGTCACTCAATATAAACTGATCGAGTGCTTAAAATTTTAAATTCATTTCACTTTATCATAAGTCCAGGCCAACTGAAAGCTTATACACTGATGAGGTAGGGTATAAAGTAGATAGGTAGGTATACCTTTAGATGAAGTAAATACTCCAATATTTGGTTGTAAGTTTCGTTATTTATTAGTCACCACTATCAGTAAGTAATATATTTATAAAATCATTGTAACTTCATTATTAATGTTGACTGGCATACGAGCGAACACAACACGATATATGTAAGTTAAAAAAATCTGATTCATTACAGAAAATAAATGATGAAATCAATAATAATAGCTTTACAAACTTAGCGTAAATGTTAAAAGAGGTCGTTTGTTACTGTCTTAAACCATGTTTTCTTGGTGTTAATTACTCGGAATGAATTGTGGAGGTGGTGGATTAAGTGGGGGAGGGAGGGGGGTGAAGACGGGACTACTTCTGAATGACCTTGAAATAAATAATCCCCCTCCACAATCTTCTCATCCACAATTTGTTCCATGAAGTTGTACAGATACTTTATTGAGGGTTCGGTCTGTCATGAAGTAATGTCTCGACAACTGAGCTCCTCCTAGAAAAAATTAAAAAACTGGCTGTGATAAGCGTGGAGCACGGATTTATTTTAAGGCGATTGGGCAAATGACTCATTATTTTCCAAAATAAGCTCAAGGAACCTTATTGATCGTATCGACCCTGCTTGATTAAATTTAGGCTAATTTAAATAGAAGGCCACGCGGATTAAGCGTCCATCTCATTTAGTACGGTTTGCTGGGGGGTGGAAACGTGCTGGCTTGCATCCTGGGTGAGTATACTGAGGGTGCTTATTCCTAAGCGTTTTCTCATTCTCACTCCACGAAAATGTGGGTATATTTCCCTTAAATCTTACCTTCCTAATTCCTACACCATTAGACTATAGTTAAATGCGGATGGCCCAGAATGAGTAGGGCGGGAAAAAAAGGAGAGTTAGGTTTTTTAAATTATTACGTTTCTCACCATGATTACTAACGAATTAACGAGGCAGACAGTTTAAACCGCATTATCACGGAGAAAAGATGAGGAAACCTCAGTGATAAATTACATGAGGATAGACCCAAGTGCACTCAGACGAGACTCGAACCTATACTTCCTTCCCCATCATCAATATTTCAGTCTTTCGAAAGCTTGACGACTTAGATTGATAAAGCCATAATTGAAGTCAGGGGTCAGTTAAGAGGAAATGCACCATTAGTCACCTGGTTTAAAATGACAATGTTGGAAAAATCAACCTGAAATGAACCAAGGTACAGTTTAGTTAGTAAGGCACATACTAGTGACCGGCATCGCCAGTAGATCTTCAATTAAAGGAAAAATGTAATCCAAACATTAGTACAAACTCGAGTATTTTGATCTTATTTTATTTTAACTCAATGTATTTACTCGGTATCGTGTCTGCCAAGCGATCTAAGGTTCCAGGGCTCAATTCCCAGCATGACAGAAAAATCGTATCTTTGACGAAATGTGGGTTTACCCTTTCACAGTGATGAATTAACATCCGGGGGCTGGATGTTGTGTCTGTTCTAGATTTAACTTAGTATATAAGTCGTGTGCTGATATAATCAATCGGTTCTGAAAATGTACTAATATACCTCAAAAAATAATAAAAATAAATAGAATACCTAAACATTAGCGCAATTTGACTTGTTTAACCTTACTCATCCGTAAAACCCTTGGCCACAGACAAATTATCTGTGCCCTTGGCGAACTAGAAATGAGACGGTTGCGAGTGACGATGGCTTGGCCACTCTCTCCGCGCGACCCGGATAAGCTCTAGACGGGAAACAGCAAGGACGCCGAAATCAGGGCAGAACCAAGATGAATTGTTGGATAATGGTGGAGTTTTGTTGTAGCTCTATACTCCCTCCATTAAAGGAGTTAAAGGAATTTACAATAGAACTAACACTAGGCAAACCGCAAATGGAAGCTAATAGAGTCCCGAAAATGTAATACTGCAATATGTTACTAAGATGGGTATGCTGGGAAGGCGAGAAAAAGGCAGTGATTATGCAATTTTTACATCAAAACATTTTTGGTCCAAATGAATCAAATATTGCTCCAGTACAAATATAGAGTCTAATTTTCTTCACATGATGATATCAACCGGTGTTTAATATCTGTTGAGGGTGTCCTGGAATTTATTGACAACCTTTTCTCTTCATTTAAAAAGTTTCTTGCCAAATGCCGCAATGGTAATGACGAATATTGAACAACTGTTGATGACAACACGTGAAGAAAATTAGACTCTGTGTGTTTGTACTAGAGCAATAGTTTATTTAAAATGACCAAAAAAAGTTTTGATGTGAAAAATACAAAAAACACTGGCCTTATCTCGCGTCTTCTACACTCCCACCAGCCCCTGTTTTACAAATGAATCTGAAGATATAATATGGTTTGTTTTAATATATAATTTTTTTCATTTTCAAAGATTTGCTTTATTATATCATTACCAAACGAGCGTATCGAGGTCCTTTTTTTAATTTGACCATTCGGCATTTGGTCTGTTTGTCTAACCGAAAATTATTTCCGTGTTAACTGTTAAATGCTTTTTTTTTTTT
>CABEEJ010007461.1:10838-27806 GCA_901482245.1 Timema douglasi | reverse complement strand
AAAAAAAAAAAAAAAGATAAAGTCCCAGGATATTAAAAAAAATATATTTTTATAGTACGTCTTGGAGGACTATATTTGGACAGGGAAAAAAAAAAATTGCTGTTAAATGACCTAAACACTCAATAATAACAATCGTACAATCTTTAAAAGTCCAAGGTCTCGATACTGCGCTGAAAACCTTTTTATTATGGCCAGCTTTGGTGGAAATCCAACTGATTATTATCAAATTTGATTAATTCTTTCTTCAACAACTCTAGGGATGATAGTTTCTAGTTTTATATTCATTGTGTAAATAATTATTATAATATTTTGAAAACATTGTTTTACAGTATATATATATTCATTGTTTTACAGTATATATATATACATTTACAGTATATATATATATATATATATATATATATACATTGTTTTACAGTATATATATATATATATATATACTGTAAAACAATGTATATATATAGCAAGCAAAGGGATATTTTTTTTCTAATAATTATAGTAATAATTATAATAATATTATAATAGTTTTTTTCATTGTGTAAATAATTATTAGAATATTTTTGAAAACATTTTTTTACAGTATATATACATTGTTTTACATATATATATATATATATATATATATATATATTGTTTTACAGTATATATATATACTGTAAAACAATGTATATATATACACTGTAAAACAATGTATATATATATATATATATATGTATATATACTGTAAAAAATGTTTTCAAAAATATTCTAATAATTATTTACACAATGAAAAAAATTATTATAATATTATTATAACTATTACTATAATTATTAGAAAAAAAAATATCCCTTTGCTTGCATGACATTAAGTTTAATAATTACTTTAGGCCTACTTATAATGACAATAATAATTTATGGCTAGCAGAAAATGTGTCAATTATGTAGGCTATATTTTAAGAACAGCATTAAATTAAGACCCTATTAAAACAATAGTTCCTTTAAAATTACCAATTAAAGAAAAGTACAGAAATAATGCCTTTAATGCAATATAGGCCTATGTTAGCACTTCCTGCCTACTCGGTATTTATTCACGCCACTGAATGTATATATATATATATATATATATATATATATATATANTCACTCTCCCTGTATACTCTATATATACACACCACACAATATATATATATATATATATATATATATATATATATATATATATACACACTCTCACACACACAGACACACACTCAAATAAAGCCTTCATTCATCTCACTCTTTTACCTCAATAATATTCCTTCCTATTATTTTGTTTCCTGTCTAATGCTCTGGAAATAATTTTCTTTTTATTCTGCTAAAAAGAAGAACTTTTCAACCTCTAACATCTATTTAATACCGTATCCATGTAGAACCTCCCGAGCCTTGACAGTAGGCAACTCTACACACACTCTTATTCAGAAAAACAAATCCTTTCATAATCCCAAATTATGTGACCAACGTCCTACATACCTCAATCTTTTTGTATTTATGACCATTTAACAATGTCACTTGGCCTACTATCTCGATCTAAAATTAATATTCTTTACGCAATGATATGACCTTGTTAACTCTTTATCTATCATAATTATAATGTACGTCACTGAAATATATATATATATATATATATATATATATTATATGTTGGTTTATGGTATAAATGCGGCAATTAAAAACTCGTAGTTTACAGAAATGGCGTAACAAAGCGACCTATATTCGAAAGGTTCAAAATGTTGGATTCTTAAATTAACTTGTGTATTTTCATAATATTTTAAGCCATGTAAACCGTACTTAGCTCCTAAGTTGGGAGAGGGGGTCAATATTTATTTAAATATACGATAAAATAGTCTATAAAAGAGACCAACATCTAAAAAAAATAATTTAAGCAAATCAAAGTTTACAATGTTGGGTCATAAAATTAGCATATGATTAATTATTAAATCATTGATAGACAAAGATACGCCAGGTATATTCTAATTGAATACAAACTTAAGCAAACCTATGAAAAATAAATAGTACCAAACGTCTTTATTTACTATAGGACATCAATAAAACATAAATTAAAAAGAATAATGCATTCTCTCTAATCCCTCATCACCACTCAGAAATAATAGCTAAGGCGGTAACAAGATAGTTGTTTATTTAAATTTTTTATTTTTATTTAGCACCACGTCTTACTACCCGTTCGGGCTATACGCTTTAAGTACTAGTTACTCTAATGGATTAGGAATTGGGGAGGTTTAATTAGAGGAAGTGAACCCGCATTTGCGTTTATGGATAGTGGAAAACCATTCAGGAAAAATCACCCCCAGTTCACCCGACCGAGATTAGAACCTCGATCTCCCCGTCCTCAGCGGTCTAGCTCAACACGACAAGCGCGTTAGCCAACAACGCCACCGAGGCGGGTATTTAAATAACAACACATATACGAGTTGATGAGACGAGTGAGATGGCTCAAATGTGTTAGGTGACATCAGCGTTCGCATGAAGCTCAAAATTTATGTGAAATTAACATTCCAAAGAAAGGATCTGATTTATGAGGAATATAAAGGTTTAAGAACCATAGAAACATTTATAGCCAAAGCCAACCCTTATAGCTTGAGAGATGTGGTATACAAGTAAGCTTCATTGCTGCACGTTTCCTGGACTGTTTTGCATCAGTCACAACCTCAGACAACTAACAAATAATACTCGCAAAAAGTCTACGCTTGCCCATAAATGGCGGCTCAAAACACATGATACAACAAATCCTAAATTGACCTTACAAAATATCACTACCAATTTTTTTAAACAGTTATAATCTAATATTCTGATAATATAAAACATTTTTGATATGAATAACTAATTAAGGATATACTCTTACAAATATAAAACCCACATCAACGTGCTTTCATTGGCAGATCCATATTTGTTGAATTAATAAACGATATACTTTCATTAAATTATCAGACTCCTATACTTAAACAGGACATAATTTATAATCATTGTCCAAAAATGTTAAACTTTAATTTAATAATGACGCTGCCAAGTGGCTGGCACACAAATCTAACGTGCGATCCAAAAATGATAAAAACAACGCCAAGTGGCTGTAAGTTTAACTATCTAAAGTTTTTAAATTCAATGATAGATTTATTAACTCGTTACTAGCCCTTCTTTTTATCTTGAGACGGCCGATAAAACAATGAATATATATAAAATATATTAAATAGTATTTAGCACCTTCAAGTGGTCTCAAGCCTAACTACACCCAATGTAAATCAGGTACATTTATCAAAGCAATGACTACACAGTAATCTCGCTGTCCTGCGGCCCTATTTCAAACTAACAAGATGATTAAAATCATCATGATACTAAAATATTTAAATGGAGCCGGCTAGCGATGCTATCTGTTAACAAACGACGACCAAACTGTCGATACCAAAGGTTTTAAAAAGGTCCGTGAGGTGAAAATGCAGAAATTACGTGAAAATTCAGGGATCAAGTGTCCCCAAAAGAAAGCATAATATCAAAGTTTAAAATACAACAATACAATACAAAAATACAAAAATACCAAGTCCATATAAAGTAAAATCAACGGTAAAAATTAATAAGTTTAATATTTTAAGATTCTGAAACGATAATTTTGAAAAAGTTAATTTAATTTAAGCTGAAGGGGATTTTAGAGTACGGAGATATTAATAAATAAATAAAAACGCCCCCTACCTACGAAGTCAGTATTGCAAAAAGTGCCAACATTACAGAATCCTATAATTATAATCCTTGAATTTATCACGTGTTCTCAAGGACCGCGGTTAACCGAACTTGAAAAGGAGTAAAGATTAGCATGCCAAGAGAAAATAGTATTTTACTATGTCCCTCTAGACGTCAATGGAAAGATCCAGTCTACGGGCTTGCCAAGCAACCGGTAAGGTGCGTGTGAGCGCTCATGCATATCGTTCCTAATTTTTTCTGAAGTTGTTTGATAAATCTTCGATCCAATCATATCTTAGACAGTGCCAGGAAGTGTTGCAGAGCTGTGGTCTTGATGAGACGAGTCAAATGGGGCCAGGTTTGTGAGTGATGTAATCTTAATTGTTAGGTTGTTGTAACGAGATGTAATATAAACGTAAAAAAGGAGCCCTCAGAAAATAAAATTAGTCACAGGAATGTTTAAATAATATTTTACAACATTTTGTTATCTATTCTGTGTGCCATCAATTAAATTGATTACTAAACCCCTCCTTAACCTCTAACAAGACATCCTGTAAATGTGGGGAATGCCAGGCCTCCTGTGGTTCGGATTCCACGTTAAACTGTAGGTCCTCCATTTCATTTCACAATCACCCTACCATTACACATTAGCGTAAGTGCGTATAACCCGAACGGGTAGTAAGACGCGGTGCTAATAATAATAATAATAATAATAATAATAAAATTGATACATCTGTTATGTTGTTATATTTTGTATTAGCCCTATTGACGTGCAGTGAACTATCTTTAGTCACTACTATACATTTCGTCACTGAGTAAGTGATTGTTTTTTAAAAAAGTATTTATTTGCAGAGATCTAAGTATTTTGTAATTATTATTATTATTGAAGATTTGCAGTTATATAAAATTCGCTGATGTTTAATATTTACAGTAGGTTCAAAAGTTACGGATTAGGTACGGTAGGCCTATACAAAAAGATTTTAAAGTTTATAAAGACAAATATTTAAAAATATGTTTACATAATATTCTGCTGCGTGAGATAATTTTGTTTAGATCAATTTCAGGGAGCGGATTTAGTTATTATATCTAGCCTCTAGAATAGACACTAAAGATTAAAAAGCTTATAACCCAAACAGATATTAAAAAGCACAAAATAAGCAATGTAAAATTGATTTATTTTACTAGCTATAGTTAATTCACATTGCTGTTTTTTTTAGTATCAGGTCTTACTACTTGTTCAGACTATAAGCACATGTACTATATTTTCCAATATGTTATGGGTTAACCGGTGACCTGGCGGTCTATGGGGTAACGTGTCGGACTTCTGTGCTGGCGGCCGGGGTTCAATCCTCGGTCCGGGCACAGATTTATCTGATCACCAAACCCTTCCTTCACCTCTGACAAGACATCTTGTGAATGTGGGGAATGCCAGGCCTTCCACCGTGGTTCGGATCCCACGTTAAACTGTAGGTCCTTCATTTCATCTCACAATCTCCCTACCATTACATATTAGCGTAAGTGTGTATAACCCGAACGGGTAGTAATACGCGGTGATGATAATAATAATAATAATAATAAGTGATTCCACAAGTGGCTGATTCACACAGGAAAAAAATAATATCCGACCAGATCGTATTTGGCTTGAAATACCGAATATGTGGCTTAACAGGTGTAACTTTGTAACTAACTATACTAATATGAATTAAATGTACACACCATTATGTGTCTTAGTAACGGTTATATCAGCATCAAAATATAATATTCCTGGAATTGAATAAAGACACATGGACAAGGGAATCAAACCCAAGATCTTTGGTCAATGCCGATTATCTAACAACTCATTCTGTCCCTACAGTTACTTCCCACTATTGAATTATCGATTTATTGCTTAGAAAAATAAATTTTAATTTACATAAAGAAAAGAAGTTCTAATATCATTTGTAGTTTTAACTTTGTATATATTAACCTACAAAATAAATTTTGATATTCCTAATGATTTCTTATAATTAGAATAATTTTTTTATATGGTTTGTTAAAAAAATAAATTATAAAAATAGGTATAGTTTTTCAAATATATATAACTAGTAAAAAAAGTATATTGGTTTAGTTTGGTTAAAAAAGTATTATGGTGATCAGGACTTTTAATAGTACAATAAACTATTTCAAACAAATTATTTTTGTATAAATTTTACATTTAACTTGTAGTAAATTTACCATACATGTTTCCAATATAAGGTATATTTAAAAAAAAACAAAGTATGGTTTGTCGAAGGAGATTGCTACTTTTCAAGTTTAGAGCAGTGTATTTAATTAAGCAATTTTAAACTTCGAAATTAATAAAATGGTGTGTCAGTTTACCTCTAATGATGTCATTTTTTTTCTCTAACGTTAGACAACAGATATCTAAACGTGTCTTGAGTAAAGGTTATTTTAGAGGATCATCCCAACTAACACTTCTTACAAGTATATGACTGAGTTTTTCATGCTAATGTAATTGAATAATTTTTTTTTAGTATTAGAATAAAAATCTCTTGTATAAAATTTTCTTTTAAATTTCTTTATTAATCTTAAAACAATATCTACTTGTAAGAACGTACTGAACACATTTTGTTTTTACATTTACTCCTGTATAAATCCATTTCAGTTATTGAATGCTCTAAAGCGGTACTTTAAAAATATTTTACACCTCATTTGATAAGGAGAATAGGAATTTGAATCATAATCAGATGTACTATGCTTATTTCTTTATTTACAGTTTTCTGATATACCTTATGAACATTTTTGTACACTCCCTCTATATTCAAACTATTTCATCACTAAAATAATTTGTATGAAGGCTCAACAGGTAGCTTCATAGGATAAATAAAAAAGTATTTTATAAATGTTATTTCAATGTTTTACTTTCAGTTACTACTACATGTGGTCTTGAAAACCCTTTTTTTTACAGAACATGATTGTATTTTTAAAAATTTATATTTAGTATTACCTACATTTTGTTTTAACAATAACCTCCCTGAATGAGTACAATTTGGTATAATTTTCTGATTTACATTTTGTTCACCCTCTTAGACAGTGGTTCTCAAACTTAAGGTGATCGCGGACCACTTAGTTAATTGAATAGAGCAGGGACCAATCTCCTCCTCCCCATCTTACCCCCGGTCAACACCCTTCCGCTAGCCTAAGAACTTAAGGCAACTAGGTTAAAATATTATTATTATTATCACTAGAAATCACAAGTTTTTACATTACTTTTTTTTATAAGAAAATATGTTTGAAAAACATGTTATAATGTTAGATAAAATAAAAAGTAAAATTAACTCACTGTATTTCCTAATATTTTCAGTGTGATTTTTGAGCTTGAATTTGTTTCATCAATTGATAAATTCTTAGTGTTATACTCTTGTTCAAAGCTAATCTCATATCATTTTTTTGCATCCAGACCGATTTCTTAGCTCGTTTTTGATTAATAGTAGAGAATCCCTGTTGACACAAAATATTGTCAAAAACATCATCAGATACCGTAAGGCGTCTCGCCAAATATTTGGGTAAGATATCCCCTTCTACACCATAACCATGCTTACACCAGATTCAAAAGTGTCCCTGAAATTATTTTCGCTATTAGGTTCGATCACAGCTTCTGAGATTTCGTCAGGAAGGTCCTTGGAATTGACAATGAAAGGATTTCAAATTAGTTTCTTAGTGTGGTCACTTTAATTTTTGGCCATATTCTGGAAACTAATGTGCGAGTTCGTCCTTGAGTATTAGTGACACAATACATTATGCTGGACCTCATCTGTGATGGTAGCGTAAGTCTTATCGTCATAAACAGCTTTCAACGGTAGGAAATCTACAGATCTACAATGTACAGATCAATTTTGAGTAGATATGCGTAAAGTTTTGTCTTGAAACACAAAAATGTTGTCAACACCTACCTCATTTCAAGAACTCTGTAGCTGCAAATTTAGGGGATTAAAATGGGAGAAAATATCTACGAGATAGACAGGTTGTATCTCAAATTTTTCTTGTTTTGGATGGGCAATTTGGCTCGTGGACCACTCCTAAAGCTCTCGCGAACCACAAGTTGGGAACCACTGCTCTAAGAGCTGTATGAAGCTAATCTTTGTGAATTCTTAATACAATTCTGCGTGCTTTAATATATACCTCTGAAAGAGCAAGCTCTATGTAACTTTCACAATTTATATTTTCACTCAGACTACATGTCCCCCTTAAAGAACATGCTTAGTAGAATATCCATATTTAAATATTATTCTCCTTCCATTTCTGGTACAATACCCCTTCTTAAAGATCACACTTGGCACAATTTTCTCATTTTTATTTTATCTTTCCATGTACCAGACAAAATCCTCCTGAAATAGCATAAGTAGCCCATTTTTCTGATTTACATTTTATTAAGCCTCCATGATCCTTACAATAACGCTTAACTTAGCCCACTTATCACAATTTTCTGATTTACATTCTATTCTCCCTCTGTGAGTACAACCAAACCCACGCGAAAGGGAGTTTTTATTTCAATTACATTTGGTTGAAACTCCCATGTTTCTTACAATATCCATTTGTATAACTCCATTTAGTACAATATTCAAATATTTATTCTTTATGTCGTCGTTCAAGTACCCCACGAAACCCCCATGAAACTGCATTTTTAGTAAAATTTTCTGGTTTGTATTTTTTTCCTCCTCCATGTTCATTACAAAATCCCCTTGTCCTAGAAAACTTATCACAATTTTCTGATTTACACTTTCTTCTCTCTTTATGTAACCAACATTTTTCCCCTGAAATAGGATATTTATTACAATTTTCTGATGTACATTTTGTTCTCTCTCCATGTACAAGACAAAACCCTCCTGAAATAGCATATTTATCACAATTTTCTGAACGACATTTAAATTCTCCTCCATGTTCCTTACAAAAACCCCCTAACTTAGCCCACCTAATACAGTTTTCCGTTTTACATTTTATTCTTCCCCCATGTGTGGAACAAAACCCCTTTAAATGAGAATTATTACCACAATTTTCTGATTTACACTTTATCCTTTCTCTGTGTGTATAACAAAACCCCTTTGAACGAGCATTATTAACACAATTTTCATATTTACATTGGGTTATATCCCCATGTCTCTTACAATATCCCCATGAATAAGCCGATTTAGTACAATTCTCAAATTTACATTCTTTTCGTCCCCCATGCTCCCCACAAAACCCGCATGTAATAGCATTTTTTGAACAATTCTCTGATTTACATTTCGTTCTCCCTCCATGTTTATTACAAAAACCCCTTAACTTGGACCACTTGTCACAATTATCTGTTTTACACTTTCTTTTCCCTCCGTGTAACCAACAACTTTCCCCTGAAATAGGATATATATTACAATTTTCTGATTTACATTTTGTTCTCTCTCCATGTACACGACAAAACCCTCCTGAAATAGCATAATTATAGCAATTTTCTAAACTACATTTAATTATGTCTCCATGTTCACTGCAAAAACCCCTTAACTTAGCCCACTTATCACAATTTTCTGATTTACACTTGGTTCTCCCTTTATTATGTGTATAACAAAACCCCCTTGAATGAGCATTCTTAACACAATTTTCTGATTTACATTTTAATACACCTCCATGTTCCTTACAATAACCCCTTAGCTTAGCCCACTTTTCACAATTTTCTGATTTACATTTCTTTACACCTCCATGTTCACTGCAAAAACCCCTTAACTTAGCCCACTTATCACAAGTTTCTGATTTACATTTTGTTCTCCCTCCATGGGACCAACAAAACCCACCTGACTTAGCATAATGAGAACAATTTTCTGATTTACATCTTTTCCCACCCCCATGTCTCACACAAAACCCACGTGAAATGGCGTTCTTACTACAATTTTCAGATTTACATATGGTTACTACACCGTGATGCTTACAATTTCCAGTTGCATCCCCCCTTTTAGTGCAATTATCTGAATTACATTTTATATCAACTCCATGTTTTGTACAATAACCCCTTGATTTTGACCTATTAGCACAATTTTCAAATTTACATTTTTTTCTCCCTCCATGACTCCAACAAAACCCACCTGAAATAACATATTTATTACAATTTTCTAATTTACATTTTGTTCCATTACCATGTTGTTTACAATATCCCCTTGTCTGGGCCCACATAGTACAATTTTCTGATTTACACCGTTTTCTTCCTCCATGTGACCAACAACACCTCCCTGAAATGGCCTTCTTATTACAATTTTCAAACTTACATCTGGTGCCCCCTCCATGGGCCCAGCAACACCTTCTTGAAATAGCACGATTTGTACAATTTTTTGATTTGCATTTTGTTTCTCTTCCATTAGCTTCAAAATTTTCTCCTATCTGAACCTTATTAATACGATTTTCTGATCTATATTTAGTTTTCGGTGATATATAAATTCCTCCTGATTGACGACGCTTACATTTATTATTTTCTATTATCTCTTTTAAAGATTCACATTTCAATAGGTTTTTTGAGTGAGATCGTGTTTTATATTTAATCTCTATATGGTCTTCTTGATACTCCTTTATAGATTCTTCTGTATTTACAGGATTTAACAAATGCTTTCCTTCACTTTTTGAAGTAATATTTTCTCGCTCTTTAGAACATGATCCTTTTAAAATGTTACTGTAATCTTCTTTCTTGTATATAGAATTAAAATTTAATTCTTGAGTCTTCTTAATAAATTCACTATTGAAATTTAAAACAGAGCTTCCTGGTACAATTAAGTTTGACTGCAATATTTCCATTAATGAAGTAGATTGTCCCTTCTCTAACTTTATCTGTAAACACAATTCAAGCAATAAATTAAATTGTGATTCCAACTATTACTATAAACTAAATGAAAAATGTTACCTGGAAACAGAAATCGAATCTTGGACTGCTAGGCTTGAATTAACAGCCACCGGTGGGGCACTCTAGTACTATACTTTTTCTTTATGAAAATACTCTTTGATTCAACTTATATTTATAGCTTGAATACCTTGGCATTGTTCTCTGGAGTGTAGTGGTATGAGATGAAATCATCTATTTCCAGAGGATCATCACAGAGGATCATTTCAGTCTTCACAATTTCGTCTACATTATCTTTATCATTATCAATTTCGTCTACATTATCTTCATCCTAAAAATATATATATATATATATTTATATAACCAAGAACATATAATAGACCTAATGATGACATACATATTTAGAGAAGTGATTACATTAATATGAAATAAATATAGATGCCTTATAAACAATTTATATAGCACGTGTTCTAATGACCGAGGTTTCTATGACATGGAATCCTAACAGAACCAAGCACAATTAAATAACTCAGCATGGCATTTGAGCCACCTGCATATTATCGACTGGAAAAATCCCACTTCATATTTATAGCTACACATTCTCTAAGATAAAGTCGTGCTTCAGTTCCCTTCTATGATTACAAATTTCTCAATTATTCACAAAAGTATGGAATGTTATCTCACTATTGTTTGTGTGTCCCAAAGTACTGGATAAGAAGTAATGATCTTTTTTGAATGGAAGACCAATCTCAAATGTTACTCCCCATTAGTTTTTTTTACCTTTGGTCAAATTTTAAATCCATGATAACCTAAATCAGTAGTAAGGCAGAATTCTTTTACAACCAGAAAGAGAAAGAAAAGAATTTTACAAAGATTAGAACTGTAAGCTGAAGGCATTTTACTAACCCAAGCCGAAAATAGGCTGGAAACAATTCATTATGATAATGAGTTATTTATTAATAAGACCATGCTTAATTTGATTACTGGCATTGTAAGAATCAGCTTTTATTTCATTGTTTGACCTTCAATTATTATTATTTTATTTCTTATAATGACAGTTTAATATCCATATATTGAAATCATAAACAATATTTGTAAATTCAGAAAAAATGTTATGCGAATTAGGCTTGATAATAAGTTTTAAGAAAATCCCCATCTTCAATAATTTCTATTAATGACAAAAAGTGTAAACTGTGAAAATCTATGTTAGTTTCAAATAATATTATTGATCATATTCCCCACATACTTTTTATGTCGCATAAAAAACAACCACCACAAACCTTATCACTATTCATAACTTTAAAAGGAGTGAATATGAGTTGAGATAAAAAGATATAAGCTATAAATAAATATAAGTTAAATACACTTCGATTTAATTTCACATTCGAGTATTTTATTATATTTAAAAACCAACTAAAGACGTACTTTACATTTAGAGCGAATGTAGAGTGAGGCAAGATTTGTATAAAATTATTATTATTATTATTAGCACCTCATTACTATCCGTTCGGGTTATACGCACTTACGCTAAAGTGTAATGGTAGAGTTATTGTGAGATGAAATGGAGGACCTACAGTTTAACGTGGAATCCGAACCACGGTGGAGGCCTGGCATTCCCCACATTCACAAGATGTCTTGTCAGAGGTGAAGGAAGGGTTTGGTAATAAGATAAATCTGTGCCGGGACCGAGGATTGAACCCCGGCCGCCAGCACAGAAGTCTGACACCTTACCCCTAGACCGCCAGGTCACCTTGTATAAAGTTATATATATTCAATGAAAAGTATACTTACAGGAAGTTCATGTTTAATGGGCGGGAATGTTAAAAGTCCTGCGAAATATTCTGGCTGCTGATAATCTTGAACTTCTTCATTGAAGCATTGCTCTGATTTTATCGGAGCATCAATTTCAGACTAACAGGAAAAAAAAGAAGGTATCTATATAGAGTTATACTTATTACATTTTTCAGTATAAAAAAGCACCTGTTTTGGGCAAAAATTGACTAATAAACCGATCATAATACCCGCGCTCAGCCATCGTTTCTCTACTGGATTGTTTTTTTTTGTGTCTACATCTTTAATATATTCTCTAAATTCAATAAATACATGTGTCTAACATTAAAAGGAAAAATATAGAAAAATTAAACTTAGCCTACTGCCTATATACTTATTCTAAAATATTTATTGAAACACATTACAAGTTATGGCCAAACAAACATATGTTGGTCACTCTCAATTATAATATGAAACTACTTCATACATAATTCGAATTTAGGAGAAAAAAGATCGACTTTTAATGACAGTGTGGTTTACTAAACTATTTACTAAATATCACTACTAGATCATCCAGTTTTCAATCCGTGTTCTTTACTCTATAGACATATCTAGTGAACATGTTTTATTTGTAAATATTTATATTAATTTGGTTTGTTCTAAAAGCGTTATATTTAACCAATAAAGTGTTTTATATGTATAGCATGTTTTGTAAAGACGTATCACCAATAAATGTGATATTTATGATCATAAGGATAAATCACAATAATCTCTACCTAGGATGATTCTCACATAATTTGTTTTCCATTTCTCATTCCAAGCAATAGCAGTCATAGTACGTGAACTTTTGATTCGTTTAAAATTGTAAAATGATGGCATTTGCTTTTAATTGAAGAGTATTATGATTTAGTGTTTTTTTAAATGTTAAAAAAAATCACAAGAGTAATTTTCAAATAATTATAATGAAACATTTATCAGCAAAATAAATTTTATTAGACTCACAAAAATATGAAAGGTTGATTTTAAATATATGTGCTCTATAAGCACACACAGACATGGTGTTAGGTAAGAGGGGAGACCAGGGAGGAGGGTTATAGTATTGTTACAAAACTCAAACAAAGGGTAGACAATCAGCTGAGAACATATGCTGGTACATGATGCGTATTCAGGTTTCAAAGGTACTTGTCTGAGAAAATTAATTACAATTCCCTTTTACAGAACTTATTGCATTATTTATTTATTGTTATTACATTTTGAATGTGCAGGTATAGCTTTTTATCATTAGATTATTTCACACAAACCGTTTTAACAGCCTGTTCACGTGTCTGTGGTTGTTTCTACCTTTACTTAATTATTTGAAACAGTTAGAACGTATTAATAATTTACCTGCTTTTGTGGTATGATGAATGTGGTCGGTTTTCCCTAAATGTTTTCACACTCACCCTCCAAGCAAATATGAATATACTTACATATAATTAAACATTACTCTTCCTTTGCACAAGAGGAAAGATAATCCACATTTGTACAGTCCAAAAGGGCATTTAGTTGTGGGGAAAAATACACATTTTCACAAACAATATATTACCTTAATTTCCAACTTCTCCTCATGATGAAGCATATATTCCAAATCTTCCTCTGGTTCAAGCTTCACAGCGGATGTTTTTCTTTCCATTTTGAAAATCTGAAGTTTGTGTTAACAACTTAAAAAGAGTTTATCTTCACTAACCTGCATATCAATAGTACAATCATAAATGTTAAACCTTGCATACACGATTTAGGATACAAAAATAAAATTCTAAACTAATTTAAAGACCTGCCTTCAGACCCCATTACCGTAATCGTAATAGACTGTGGTCATAAGCCATCAATACATCAAAATATTTAAAAGAATAACAGAATATGGTAAAAATTGTATTTTAATAAACAGTAGTTATTTTAACCATTATGAGCTAGCTATTAAAAAACCCAACTTAACCTTATAGAAGTAAACATTTGGGGATAGTACACTTCATCCATCATATTTGAGATTTTTTTAAAAGGAAGTTTGAGTTACAAAATATGCTGAAGATATATTTTTGCAAACAAAAAAACTAAGGGAACAATGTTATAAAAACCAGTTAAAATTATATAGTCTAATAAAAAGATTTACTCACATCGCACTGGACCTTGAAATGTGGAACTGGAGTTTTCGAGTAGAATGTAGGTCAATTTAATAATTATAATAATATTAGTATTATATTTGGCCTTTGTCTGCTTTCTAGAAAGAATATCGTTTTAATAATTACTTTGTTCTAGAATATGTTGCACAACTTATACTAAAAAGAAAAGTAAATTTATCATTTTAATAAATTACAAGCCTTCTACGACAGCACCACATTTTAACTAAATTAAACTAAATAATTAGTCAACAAAATTAATATATTATAGATACATATATATTAATTGTAGGCCATAGACTAGTAGGCCTATGATAGGTACAAATGAGGTAGGCAAAATAAGTAAACGCAAAAAAATATATCAACAATATCAACACTGGTCGCCGTCTTGCAATAATAGTTCAACATAACCTATAAATTTATTATAGTCACTATTATACCTTACTAACATAAATAAATCTACTCATTCTAACATCTAGTGTGTTGAAAAATATATTTTTAATTATTATAGATATAATAAAATATTTATATTTCGCTAGCTAATTAATTGTGAATGGTATTTATGGTACTAATAATACGATGTCGTAAAAACCGTTTTAAACTGGAAAATAACAGGTGTAGCACACATGATCATTAATATTTACATTCCAAAATTGATTTTTGCTAGTCGGCGAGCTTTTGTTAAATGAGACTATTAAATATTTTCTAAATTTATAATTCTTGGTGTTGTTCAATTCTACATATTCTTGTGTATGCAATAAAGTGAATACTCTATCGAGATATTTCACCTTGACAAAGTAAGAGATCATACATAATACGAAACGGATGGAGTGTATCATCACAAATTCTATGGACTTGAAATATCTTGCACTGAAATAAAGTATTTTTTTTTATTATGTATTTAAAATCATTAACTAATGAAAAGAAGTGCCTTAAATGACCGAAAATTTATTTACAGAAGTCCTTACTAAATATAATAACATAACATTACTTCGTAAGTAAGAATTTACAATTATTAAAAAAAGAAAAGTTTTAATATTAGTTCTATATAATTTGAATTATGTACTTGTTGTCATGCCAGTTTTTTTAAAAATAATAGTTCTCATATTAAATTTAAGCTGTAATTAATAGCTCATAAGTAGGAAATAGTTATCTCAGTATTAATTATAAGCCTAATAATTAAATATTCGTTCTTGATTCTTTGTATTGAAAGTGAAACCAACAGATCAAATTCCTCAGAAATGCTGCATTAGTAAGTTGGCCTATCACAAATAAAGTGAACAAGAATGAGAAAAATGACTTAAAAGCGTGGGTAAATGATCGTCACCATTTTACTAGGAACATTTACAAATATTTTCTTATATTAAGTGTTTATAACAACAAAAATTGAGCTCAACTTTTAATGATACATCAGTTCTATCTTTAATTACCGTAATATAACTTCCTTATATAATCGAATTGATCAATTTATCTGAATACCGATATCACTTTTAGGAATAAGTAATTTACTTCCCTTTACTGGGTTTTAATAATTATTATTTTCTTGACAGTGAATAGGCCTACTCCAAAGTTCTTAAAACAAATATGTTAGTATATAATATGAGTTAAAATTAATGTGCTCTAAGACTGTACTTCGGTTTTCTTAGACACTCTCTAACAAATGATAGACAATGTAAATAATTTCTGGGGACTATTTATATAATATTATGTAACAACCCTGCCTTATAGATTTGGATGTTAATTTAAAAACTAACACAACAGGGTTGAAACTATGTGAGTTGAAGAACTGGTCTAGCTTACTTGTTGTGATGAATTAGTAAACATTGGGAAACTACGCCTGACATCACATAACAACTTATTGTGCTCGACAACGCACTGGGCTGAATTGAACTATAGAAGTTGCTGTTTTAAGAGTTATCGGGACTGACAGTATAAGATTTGCTCAGAGGTGATCACTCTGCCCATTATCACGACCACACAGAATAGAACATCGGGTACTTGTGTTGGAGGGCAACCGTCCCTCCCAGGGTACCGGGTACGAGTCTGGAAAGGGGAAAAGTGTTAGTCAAGTCGGTAATTAAGTACCCCCTCATGGTTACATACAGACCCTAAATAGGGGAGTGTAATTAAGGCAGGGTGACATGATCTAAAATAGATTGAACAATTTAGATAGCAAATAGATTTATTATAACAAAAGGATTAAATATTAAGTTTACAACATTACAACATGAATACATGAACACTAGATTTAAGTTTGTTCAACTCAAAATAGAAAAATTGATTGTCTTGCAGTGATAAAAAAAAAGCTGGGCTGGTGCCAGGCTACAGTCATGTGTTTCTATAAGAGAAAGCAGTAAGGTAATTATTAATCAAAATTAACTAAAAATCACCCGCCTCGGTGGCTTAGTTGTCTAACGCGCTAGTCGTGTTGAGCTCGACCGCCGAGGACGGGGAGATCGAGGTTCGAATCTCGGTCGGGTGAACTGGGGGGGGGGGGGGGGG
>CABEEJ010007461.1:0-10789 GCA_901482245.1 Timema douglasi | reverse complement strand
GGGGGGGGGGGGGGAAGGGGTGGTTCCTAAATAGTTTTCCATTCTACCTCCACGCAAATGCGGATTCACTTCCTTTAATTCAACCTTTCCAATTCTCAATCAATTAGCGTAATTAGTACTTAAAGCGTATAACCCGAACGGGTAGTAAGACGCGGTGCTAAATAATAATAAATAACTAAAAATCGTATACATCTAGGATTTGGACACATTTATAATTTAATCAATCTTGCTTGATTGGAACTGTAGCGTAAGAACTTAAAAGGCATTGGATCTTGAGAAGCAATAGAAAGATCTGTTTATTACATTGTTTGATGGCTAACAAATATGTGTCAACAAAAAATAGTATTATGGCTGGTCTCTCTCCCTCTTGGTACTGCCGTAGCATTCAATAGTACAAATATATATTGACTCACTCTCTCAGGGGTGCAACACTAATTTTAATTACGCCTAATAGCCATACAGATACTGTAGACGTCAAAAGCGGGCAAAGAGAAAAACGGTATTATCTGCGCGGGCCCCCTATGAATCAAGCGGAGTTCTGCGGTTTACACACCCAAGCTAATGCCACACGTGAAGCGTGAACTACCTGCCCAACTCTTAGATAGAACTAAAAAAAACCCAACAGGGATTTAAACAAGGACGGACAGCCTGGTTGAAAGCCATAACAAATGGACATGACGTCCACAGTGTCATGAGAAACATTGACCAGTCTTATGGAACTTGTGTGGACCAGCAGGATTTGGAATTGAATCCTTCTTACATCTAGAGCAGAAGGCTCATATTTTGAAACTGTACAAGAGATCAATAACCGCTTGCACTAATATATAGAGTCTGAAGGACTTGCTTCATATACGAGTCATTTTGACTCTGACCCCTTAGTCTCACAGGGTAACTACATACAACAAATTAAATAAACATCATAATTTAGAAGTCTAATAGACTTGAGATGCTTTTACAGTCAAGTCGACTGAATATTAAGTTTATAAATAAATGAAAGTTGCTTTCGACTATAAAGATCATAAACACAACATAAAAAGTTTATCAATCAGAATGTCTTTACAGACATTGTCTAGTTTTACAAAGACTACTCTCTATAAAGTCAAATAGACTTGAAAACGACGACAGGATACTTATGTAATTGCAGGACATCCTCCTGGACGGCACGGTGGTGGATCCCACGCCCAATACTGCATGGCTCCGTCATTTGAGCGAGTTACCCGCCTCGGTGGCGTAGTTGGCTAACGTGCTAGTCATGTTAAGCTCAACCACCGGGGATGGGGAGATAAAGGTTCGAANTTTTGGTTGATAATGGGGGGGGGGGGGGGGTGTTCCTAAATGGTTTTCCTCTCTCCCTCCACACTGCGTAAGCAAACCACACATGCTGTGTGCCCTTTTCTGGCTTTGTTCCGAGGACACAAAGCACATCGACAAGGTCTCCCATTTGCTTTTGAATTCACAGTTTGGGGTTCATCTATTTCTAGAATTCCCAAGTCTGCCGTTTACATAAACCTTATCTTCATGTGTTCTATAAAAGAAAAAGACAAGTTTTTCAAGAACTTACAGGTCTCTAAATGTTATGAGGATGGTACAATGTTCGGACAGTAAATTACAAAAGAGTTTACACCAGCTGAATCTATAATGTCATAAAATATTCTTTAAGTGGCCATCTTCTTTTCTTTTCAGCAATTGTTTTTTTTGAGTTGACAAAGCTGATCAAATGTGTCCATTCCACCCTTTGTACTGTAATAAATACAAATCGTATCAGGTTATCATCAGACTGAAAATGCATTGTTGGAAGTAGGGGCACTGTTTTATTTATTTTAGGAACAAATTACATGATTGCAGATGTTTCATCAAACACTCATCAACTTGTCAAATGCCCATTACCTGATTAAATAAATATTTCTTTAGAAAAGCGTGAATGACACATGGCCTAAAATTCAACACACTCGCAAAAAGCTGTATCGATGAAGACACGCAAATCAAGGTTCAAATTCTATTTGGGTGCAGAGGCTTTAGTTCAGACATCATACAAATGCAAGTACATTTCTTTTTAGTTTTAACACAGTAATTGAAAATGTGGTGTTAAAAGTCGAGGAGTAGCAAAACATATAGAAAAATTAGAAAAGTTTAACTTAGAGTAACTTTAAGAGGGGTTAAATGTCCTCCTATCAGAGGGTGTTTATATCACTTTTCAACTTTATATTTTACTACGCCTCCATTTTTCAAACCAATGCTACCCTAATTTAATTTTAAAATTTTGGTTGAATTATTTCCCCCTTGAATATCCTTTAAAATAATATCCACTAGCACAATCTTCTGATTACATTTTTAATCCTATACGTGTCACTTACAATAGCCCTAAAATATCATTCTTTATATAATTTTAAGATTTACATTTTTTACTTCCCTCCATGTGACCAACAATATCCCCCTGAAAAAAAACATTCTTTGTACAATTTTATGATCTACATTTTTTCCTCACCACATGTAACCAACAACATCCCCTTGTAACAGCTTTCTTTGTACAATTTTCTGATTTGCATTCTTTCCTCGTTCCATGTAACTTACAACACCCCCCTAAAAAAACATAGTTATTACAATTTTCTAATTTACATTTTTTTCCCCCTCCATGTTTCCTACAATAGCCCTCTGATTGAGCAATCTTAATACAATTTTCTAATTTACATTTTTTACTCCCTCCATGTGACCTACAGCACCCCCCTGAAATGGCATAATTAGTACAATTTTCTGATTTACATTTTTTACCCCCTCCATGTTCCCTACAATACCCTTCTAATAAAGCATTCTTTGTACAATTTTCTGATTTACATTTTTTACTCCCTCCATGTAATCTACAACACCCCCCTGAAAAAGAATAATTAGTACAATTTTCTGATTTACATATTTTCCCTCCTCCATGTGACCTACAGAACCCCCCTGTAAAAGAATAATTAGTACAATTTTCTGATTTACATTTTTTCCCCCCTCCATGTGCCCTACAATACCCCTCTGATAGAGCAATCTTTGTACAATTTTCTGATTTACATTTTCTACTCCCTCCATGTGACCTACAACACCCCCCTAAAATAGCATAATTAGTACAATTTTCTGATATACATTTTTTCCCACCTCCATGTTCTTTACAATAACCCCTTAACTGTGATATCTTAGTACAATTCTCCGATTTACATTTAGTTCTCTTTCTATGTCGCTTACAATATCCCCCTAAAACACCATTCTTGGTGCAATTTTTTGATTTACATTCTCTCTTATTAACTTCAAGTGATGTATAAGATCCTCCCAATACAGAAAGTTTACATTTTATTTTATTTTCGCCATAATCAGTAGATCCCTCAAATGACAATTGCGTATCAGAGCACACATGTGTTTTATACTTATTTTCGACGTAACCACCATGAATCTCTTTTATATATTCTACCATTTTGTCAAAATGTAAATCATTTATTTTACATATTGGAGAGGTATTGTCTCCTAATTTAAAACAATATCCTTCCATTGAGATGTTACTGCAATCTTCTATCTTGTACATGGGATTAAAATCTAATTCCTTAGTTTTCTTAATAAATTCACTATTCAGATTTACATCAGAATTTCCTTGTACAAATAAGTTTGATTGTAACATTTCCATTGATGAGGTAGATGGCTCTTGCTCTAACTTTATCTGTAAACACAATTCAAGCAATAAATGTAATTATAATAAAACTATTCTAGACTAGGTGTTAAATTACTCTGAACATAGGAATCAAACTTTTAACAGCTACTACTCTAATTCGACATCATCCAACCCAGAATTGCCGGTGTCTTTGGTTTGAATGTTAATACTCAAAAGAGCTGAAGATTACACATATCCATCACAGACTCTGCTTTAAACTTTATATGAAAAAATGGTACCCAGAACACGTGTATGATTTAGGATAGCTCGATGGTAGAGCACTGGCTCGATAAGACAAAGACATCGGAACTATTTCCTTTGTTCAGGGATGTCATTTTCCAACTAATTTAAATAACCGAATTATGAATACCTACCTAATTATACTTAAATACTAACATTGATTTAAGCCTTGTATGTATATAATCATTAAATTTTGTTTGTATGTTCTTGTATTTACAGGTACAATATTATTATTATTATTATTATTATTAGCACCGCGTCTTACTACCCGTTCGGGTTATACCCACTTACGCTAATGTGTGATGGTAGGGTGATTGTGAGATGAAATGGAGGACCTACAGTTTAACGTGGGATCCGAACCACGGTGGGAGGCCTGGCATTCCCCACATTCACAAGATGTCTTGTCAGAGGTGAAGGAAGGGTTTGGTAATCAGATAAATCTGTGCCGGGACTGAGGATTTAACCCCGGCCGCCAGCTCAGAAGTCTGAAACCTTACCCCTAGACCACCATGTCACCCAACACAGGGACAATAAACCAGTTTAATAAGACCAATAATAAATAAATAAAATTAATCAAGTAAAAAATTCAATATGTATAAATTACATGTGTTATTTAAAGAAAAATTCTATAACATTAACGAAATAGTGATTATTTAACTAATCAATAACCAATGTGCATAATATAAAAAATTGTGAGTTGTTATTCTTTGACGAGGATTCAGGAGATATATTCATGTGATATTCTATGTGATCTATTTTATTACCTTTCTATATCTGTGTTCATAAACGTTAAAAATACTTGAACACAACGGGATATACCTTGCGTTTGGAGTGAACGTACAGTGAGACAAGGTTTGTATAAAAATGAGATGTTTAGCGAAAAGTTCACTTACAGGAAGTTCTTCTTTAATAGGAGGGCATGTTACAGGCCATGACCCACATTCTGGTTCCTGATGGTCACGAACTTCTTCTTTAAAACTTTCCTCCAAGTTCATAATATCACTTTCAGACTAGTAGAAAAAGAAAAAGTATATAAAGTTATACTTAGAAAATTTCAGGACAAACCAAAGATTGACTTAAAAACCAATCATAGTAGCTTTTCCCATCCATCGTTTCTCTAATGAGTTGCTATTTTTGTGTACATGCTAAATATATTCTCTAGATTCAAAAAAATACATGTGCCTCAAAATTAAAATATAATTGAGAAAAATTAAACTTTCCCTACATATTAATACTAAAATATCTATGTTTAAAAACACACATTACAATTTATGACCAAACAAATTCATTTGGTCACTCTCAAATATAATTCAAAGTACTTTATACATATGCGAGTATAAAAGAACAAAGATCGATTTTTATTGACAGTGTAGTTTGATTAAATTATTGACAAAATATTGCTGCGAGATCAACAAGATGTCAGCCCATGTTCTCGAATACAGATATATCTTGTGATCATGTTTTTAATTAATCAGTATATATATATAAATGTTAGAAAAGATGAATCATTAGTAAAAATGACATTTAAGATCTTAAGGATAAATCACAATTATCTCTACGTAGGGAGATATTCACATGTGTTTTCTCATTCTCGTTCCAAGCAAATGCGAGCCTAGTCCGAAAACTTTTTGATTCGTTTGTAATTGTAAAACAAGGGCATTTGCTCTTAATTGAAGACTATTATTATTATTTAGTGTGGTTTTTAAACTGTTAATAAAAAACACACGAATAACTTTCAAATAATTATAATATAACATATATAAACAAATGTTAGCTAGGAAAACATGCCAACATATGATAGGGTGATTTTAATTATATATATATGCTCTACAAGCAGTCACAGACATGGAGTTAAGTAATAGGGGGTGGGGCCAGTAGGGAGGGTAATAGTATTGTTACAAAACTCAAACATAGGGTGAGGACAATCAGCTGTGAGCTTACATTGGTACATGAAGTTTATGGAAAATATTTCAGGTTTCAAAAACACTTGTTTGAGAAAAAGAAATTACAGTTCGCTTTTTACAGGACTTATTGAATATTTATTAATTTATTGTTGCAACAGTTTGAATCTTAAGGCGGGAATCTTTTATTTTTAAGAAAATACCACATAAATGGTAAAACTACCTGTGTACGTGTGTGGTAAGTTCTACGTTAATGAATTGTTTGAAACAGTTATATTATTATTAGCACCGCGTCTTACTACCCGTTCGGGTTATTTACGCACTTACGTTAATGTGTAATGGTAGGGTGATTGTGAGATGAAATGGAGGACCTACAGTTTAACGTGGGATCCGAACCACGGTGGAGGCCTGGCATTCCCCACATTCACAAGATGTCTTGTCAGAGGTGAAGGAAGGGTTTGGTAATCAGATAAATCTGTGCCGGGACCGAGGATTGAACCCCGGCCGCCAGCACAGAAGTCCGACGCCTTACCCCTAGACCGCCAGGTCACCCTGAAACAGTTATAACTTATTAATAATTTACCTGGTTTGCTGGGTCAGATGTCCCAAGGTTTCACTCTTAATAGGTTGGACAGGCGATTAGGGGTAGAATGGCGATTTAATACGGGTAGAATGTGGTCTTTTTTTTTCCTAAATGTTTTTTCCACTCCCTTTCCACATAAATGCTGATAGACTTTCTCTAAATTGAAAATTACTCTTCCTTTGCGCAAGAGGGTAAATTGTCCACATTTGTACAAACCAAAAAAGAGAGTAAGTTGTTTTGGAAATAAATCCTTTTCACATTTTCACAAAGGAATAGCTTACCTTAATTTCCAACTTCTCCTCACGATGAAGAATATATTCCAAGTCTTCCTCTGGTTCAAGCTTCACAGTGAATGTTTTTCTCTCCATTTTGATAAGGTGATGTTAACGTTTATATTAACAACTCACAAAGAGTAAATCATCATTAACCTGCACATCAATTGTACAACCATGACTGTTTAACATTGCATACAAGATTTATGATAGAAAACTAAAAATTAAAAACAAATGTAAAGACTCGTCTACAGACTCTATAACAATAATCTTTTGTCGACTGTGATTGGTAAGAGATCACTAATTCAGTAATAAATTGTTCTGTCTACAAAGTAATGATACATAATTACTTAGTTACCGGTCCTCCGTGGAAGTTGGATAAACTTTAATAATCCAAGGAATAACAAGGTCCTAAAGTATTAATACAAAGAACCAAACGTTGATTAGTAAATATACAATTTTCCACCGACGCAATGAAATTAAAGCACAAAATGAGAGCCAAAGTATAATTTGCTATGGAAACATTAAAAAACGAAATGATGATTTCATGTGTAGAGAAATTATCAAAATATTTTTCTAAAACTCTATAATAGTCAGGAAGTGTGTAACTTAAGAAATCGTATTCTTGGAAATACCCAGCTTTAAGAAAGTGTGTGTATATAGTTATATTATTAAATTAAAAACCAGATATACTAGATATAGAATGTACGAAAGTACTATCAATAGAACATTGGTTTTATTGAAGACTAGCAGTCCTGGACGGCGTTGCCTGTTACCCACTGTGGTATAGTAATTATATAAATCCTCTTTATTCCCTATCCCGTGGGAATTTCGAAAAAGCCGGCCTTATTCCTTGTCTACATCAATAAAGGGAACCTCTGTGCAAAATTTCATATTTTAAGTCTAAGGGTATGGGCTGGGCGTTGATGAGTCAGTCAGTGAGTCAGAACTTTTCTTTATATATATACATAGAGATGGTAATTAGCTTTCATCACATTTTAGGCTTTAAAAAAAATGCAATTGAATGTAGGGGAGCCTTAATTTATATGCCATACTTTTTATATGTAAAATATATAAGATTTTTTTAAAGGGGGAAATTGTTGTAGGGCCTATACAAAGAGAAATAAATTCTTTAAATTTTTTTCTGTTCTATTTTGAAATATTTAATTTGTTTTAGCATCTATTGACCCGAAAAAAAAATTCAATAGCAAAAAAATTGATATTGTAATATAATTCTTTGTAATTTAAAAAATTCTAAAAACTCACTACAATAGTAACAGAATAAAAATAATATTTAGAATGTAAATATTAAAATAATTTCAAAGCATGGTACAAAAAAGTATTTGAATACACAATAGTTACCTTCCAAGCGTCCAAATTTTTCACGGAATTCTGTGGGTATGGTACATATCACTAGTCCGATTTGAGTTTTTATTAAAGAAAAAATTATGAAATACAAAATTTGCTAAAGGTATATTTTTTCAAACATAAAATTACATAAACAAAATAATTAAAAAAAAAGATTTAAAATTAAATATACTAATAAAAAGGTTTACTCACCTGACATTGTATAACCTTGAAATGTGAAACTTGAGATTTCATGTAGGATGTCTGTCTATTTAATAATAATATAGCTAAATGTATTGCTAGGCTTTTATGTAATTTCAAAAAATAATGTTGTTTCAATAATTACTTTGTTCTAAAATACATTGCACAACTAACACTAAAACGAAAAGTAAATTTACCATTAAATTAAACTAAGATAGTTATACAACGGCCACACATTTCAACTAAATTAAACTGTTGTAAAGAATTAATCAAAAAAGTAATATATATATATATATATATATATATACACACATACATACACACGGGTGAGTTATAGATAATCATTAATATTTACATTCTAAAACCGATTTGTTCTAGTTGGCGAATTTTGTTTACCAAAATGTGATAGGTTAAAAAAATTCTAAAATTTTCAAGCTTGGTGTTGTTCGATTCTCCATATTCTTTTGTACCTGATAGAATGAAAAAAAGTTTCCAAATATTTTACTACGACAAAGAATAATATGAGACGGATGGAGTATCATCAAACGTTTTCTGCTCCTGAAATATTCTAAATATTAAGCTAGATAATTTGAATTATGTACCTGTTATGTTTTTTTATATTAGTTTTCACATCAAATATAAAGATGTAATTAATAATCCAAAATTTAGAAATGTAGGAATTAATTCAATATTAAGTGATAGCCACAGATCACATTACTATGGAACGCCATCTTATGAAGTGTCACAGATAAAGGAACAAGAATGACTAAACAGCGTGGGTATATCCCCGCTGCCATTTTATTGTCATGTAAAGCAACTATCACACGACACTTGCTTGTACTAGAAATCAAGTGTGCTAGCTAGCGCCTAGATATCTGTATACTAGCTAGTAAAATAGAAACGGGACTAGAGTATTCACAAGCTGCCAGTTTGGTACTAGGTTTAAGTGCAAATATTTATGGAACGTCTGAGCGTAATTTTGGGTGCAGCAGCTGCATTAATTATTGATAATGATATTGGAAATTATGAGAGTAGCGTAGGAAAAGAATATGGACACGAAACAGGCTGGAAAGACGAAATAATGGTCGCGGGATGCTAAAAATGATACATCCGGAGGTTAGGTAATAAACATTTGGGGTGATACAAACGTTTAGTATCTCCCTGAATTTGTATTCATTTATTTACGATGTGGTCAGTGGCCCCTAAGCCCATGGGTGTCCAAGTACAGTATCCTTGATACACAAATGTTCTTTTTTAGGCCTACACACACTTTATATTCTAAAAAAAAAAACTCACCTAAGGTTGGCATGCTATCAAGTTTATTTAGATTAAAATTGGGTCTGGAACACATTTTGTCGTTTTTAGATGACATGTTTTAAATTAAATTTATATATATTAAATATATTGTCATATTGTGACAATTTGGTATTAAATAAACAAGGATGTTGATAATAATTTTCTTCCAACAAGATTACATCCGATGACCGCGTTGTCACCATTTATGCCATTTCTCTACAGTTTCAGCGCGCATTGATTGGTCGAATTACAAAGACTAGCGTCGGAACTAGTACGAAAAGAGCGCCTGTTCTAGCCTTACAGCTAGTATGGTAGCCAGTAATAAGAGGCAGAACCAGTTTTTCTTTTTCGGATTCACACGACGCTAGATGATGACGTGCTAGCTAGTACACTGGATCTCAAGTACGAGCTAGTGTCGTGGGATACGGGTATAAGCCTGTGCGAGCCCTCGAAATTTTGGATTTAAATTAAAATCTTACTAAAATTCGAATTCTATTCAAGATTTTGAGTCTTATTAATATAGAAATTCATAGTGGACTCTAAATTTCGAATCTAAATAAATCTCAGATCCGGGATTTATAGATTTACCTTGAAATTTGAATCTTTTCATACTTAAGAATAATTTTAATTTTATTATGGCCTTAGACAGTAAACCATTTTATAAAAATAGTCATTAATTTATTCTGCAATCTTTAGTAGGATCGATAAATTCTCTTCGACATTCGAGTCACCAGCCATTATATTAATAATGAAACAAATAGCCGAAACTATTGTTAATGGATTTTAGTGAGGATAACACCTCTTAGATATCATATTCTGAAAATTGAACAATGACACCTGGACACGGGAATCGAACCCGGGACCTTCGAATTAGTACGTCAATGCCCTAACCACTGGGCTATACAGGATTCGTCCCGTGCTCATGGTCATTCTTCACTCATAGTTTTAAGGCAGAGTCTGTGATGGACGTGCGGAAGTCGTCAGCTTATAAACATGTGATTATCTAAGATCACAGCCATCAGACAACGCAGCCATTTGCAATCATGTACAATTATATATATAATTGTCTAATGGCTGCAAAATGCCAACTACCGAGTCGCTAATGGCTGCGTTGTCAGATGGCTGTGATCTTATATAGTCACATGTTTATAAGCTGACGACTTCCGCACGTCCATCTTAGACTCTGTCTTAAAACTATGAGTGAAGAATGACCATGGGCACGGGACGAATCCTGGATAGCTCAGTGGTAAGAGCATTGGCGTACTAAGCCGAA
>CABEEJ010007460.1:0-19452 GCA_901482245.1 Timema douglasi | reverse complement strand
CCCCCAGTTCACCCAACCGAGATTCGAACCTCGATCTCCCCGTCCTCGGTGGTCGAGCTCAACACGACTAGCACGTTAGTCAACTACGCCACAGGCGGGGTTGTTTTTTTTTAAAAAAGAAAGAAAGTACAAACGTGTTTGAGAAAAAATTTAATTAAAGGAATATATAAAAGATGTATAGACAAAGAAAAAAGGCAAAATTTTAATGGAGAATCAATGGGTAACTGTGGGACCTTTGATACATGTTTAAGTCGATCGGTACCCAAAAATGTTGCCGACCTCTGGTATAGCCCATTGAGAGCGTGACAAACGAAGGAGGCACCCATCAACTAGCCAATAACAACTGAGCAGCTTTTTATTTAAAAATATTTAGATGGAAGCTAGGGGGCCTAGCAATCATTTGTACCGGAAATCTTTATATTTTAAACATGTTTGTATTATTTTATACTTGCATTGTTTGGCACGTGGGCAAAGGCATAAGACTTGGCTGTTTTTCTGGTGAGTGGAAGATTAGGGTTTGAATCCCGGTCGGGTGTACTGAGACAGTTATTTCTAAATCAATATTCTCTCTCTTTCTTCCTCTACGAAAATTATAGTACATTTTATTTTAACTCTATCTTCCTCATTCCTTTATCGTTGTTGTTTTATACGAATAGCTCGGAGGGGTAATAAGACGTAGGGGTAGTGGAGTGGTTGGTTATTCAATAAAAGAGCGTCTGAGTATATTTTTTATTTAGCACTGCGTCTTACTACCCGCTTGGGTTATACGCTTATGGGTTAAGAATTGGGAAGGTTGAATTTTGAGGAAATTAACCCGCATCTGCGTGGAGGAAGAGTGGAAAACCATTCAGGGAAAACCACCCCCAGTTTACCCGAGCGAGATTCGAACCTTGATCTTCCTGTCCTCGGCAGTCTAGCTCAACACGAAACCAGTGCGTTAGCTAACTACCCCACCGAGGTGGTTGTCTTAGTATTTTAGTAGCTTACCCATCAAAAATAATAAAGTAACTGAATAATTGTTTCAAGAAACTAAATCAAATAGCCATAAACATAAAGTAGTTTATCATACCCAAATATATGTAAAATCTATATTACACTTATTAAGCCCTAATACTATTGAGTGGCTTGAAGAAAAGAATAAAATTCTGGGGGCTGAAGGAGGAGGCAGAATTTCATTGACAAAAGAAATTGACCTGTTGTAAGACAGAGCACCTATTAATAATAAAAATTCTCAATGTCGGTTTTTTAATGTAATATGCATATTTTTAATTATTTGATGTACAAAGCGTGCACTTTCTGAACCGATTGATTATATCAGAACCCCAGAATTTCCATGAGCGATAGTGAAATGGTATACCAATTTGACAGGGAAAGGTATTTTCATATAACTTCCATGGTTATTTTACATGCCACAATCGACATTGGAGAAAAGGCTTTATTTCCCATCCAAAAGAAGTTGTGCTACGGATGTTTACAGCTTTGGGAAAATCCGTTGACTCCGACTGGGTTTGAACCCACGAACATCGGATCTTGACGTGGGCGTTTTACCTAAAGACCATCGAGGTTGACAACTCTTCTATAAAGTTTTCTACAATACTGTACTTAACAACATAGTTTTATGTCAGGTTTCAATTATTATATCTTGTAAACCTATATGAGCTTAAACATTCAAACAAGGGCTTATTATTGTGTGTATTTATATTAATCATAGAAATAATATTTGAGCCTTGTTACATTATTTATGTTAATATATTACTCTACAAAATACATTTATATATACAATAATTTAAATTCTTTGAGAATTATTATCTACATAGAAAGAAGAAATAGTTTTTAATACAACTAAATTACAATAGAATATATTACTATCTCGTTTTTAGTTAAAATAAATTATATCACCATACCCTGTGTTTGCAACACATCACGATACGCCAAATACATTGTTTTAGTAATGGAAATAAATACACAGTATATTTGTAATAATTAATTTATTCACGAACACAATCTAGATAGATTAACATGTTTGTTAATTTCAAAGACTGATAATAATAATCAAGGTTAGTGTTTTAAATTATAAGCTCATACCAGTATGAATAATTATTAAAGTCTGTTCGTGTTTTTTATGTGAACATAGGCTACTTATAAAAATAACACGCAATCGTTTTACCTAAACGTAGACCTAATTACTTTTTTTTTGTTAGCTACCTCTACATGTAAATATAGAGTTAGACCTAGTTTTCTGTAGGATAACGCATGCACGGCTGTCCGTAATTCGATGTATGTCACAATATCTCAAGTATATGTTTTCATTCGAATAGTTAACATTAAAATTATCAGCCTGAAATAATTGTGTTGTTCTTTGTGTTAAGCCGCATACATATTTATAGTAACCTTTTTTTTTGTAAAAAAAAATTATGCACATATTTAATAAAACTCATGTTAAATTAAAGACCAGTTAAGATATATTAATAAAAATAAATAGCAATTATTTCATTAAACTATGGGTGCAACAACGTAAAATTCAATTTTTTTAAAAATTAAAAGCTGGCTACTATTTTTACATATTTAAAAATAATTCGAGCCTTATTTCTTTGTTTTGATATGCCTATTATATATATTAAAAATATTGGTGAATAAAGGCTGAACCTTGTGTTGATTCTTGAATACCAAATTTATGAAGTTTTTTTTTTTTCATTCTGTCACCTCCTATATCAGTAACGTGGTAAAAATAAAGAAGTGTTTCGATAACTTTTTATATCCACTTCTCTTTCCAGTCTTTGGCCTGTGTCACTACTCTATTCAAGCCATATATTCTCCACTACTGGATTGCTAGGCCGGTCGTAGCTTCATATGCCTTATAATCTAACTTAAGACTAAGACAGGCACAACTTCCAGTCCCCGGCCGTTAATGTGAAAGGATAAGCCCACACTTCACCATGAATTTTTATCGTTCAAATCGCAAATCTAACCCGGAACCCTAAGCTCAATAAACTGACACGCTACCGATTGAGCTAAGATGTTGGATTGTATAGATAATTATTTATGTTATAAGCCAGGCCTATTGATACACAGATTTTGAACCAAACCCGTCAATCAATTCAAAAGTTATAAGGTGCACATACACTAAATAGCCCTTGATTACATCATTTAATTTTATTACTCTAACTAAAAGTCATTAATTTCATGTGTGACTAAAAGTATTACTTGGATTAATGCACAAACAAAGCTTTAACAGCATTTCTTCTCGCACCAGTGGATACTTGGTGAAAAGCATCAGTATCTTCCTGTCCGATTTGATGATAGGGAGAGTTCAAGAACCAAATTCCGGCCGGGTGTACAGAAAAGGATTAATAAATAGCAAATGAGAGACACTCTCTTTAAACTTCATTAACTCATCGTGTAAGGCTATTAATGGTCAGAAAGGTTGGTAGGTAAGAAGAGCATCACGGAAAAGTTATTTTATTAGATTCATAGTATAGTTTTAATAAAAGTAAATGATAATTTACAAAAATAGTATATCTCTCTATAGAAACGATAGGAGCTTCCTTGGTTATCTGATTTCTCGTGCTTCAACTTTTTTATATATGTACTGTACTTCTAAATGTCTTTCTCATAGCATCAAACATTGCTCTTGAATTATAGTTTTGCACAAAACTACCGCCGGGCTTGGCTACAAACTCTGGTCACTTGGGCAGGCAAGAAAGCTGAGGGTGATTTTTCCACCTCGATACGAGCTTTTTTTATTTGTGACGTGTCTTACTAACAGTTTTATCTATCCACATATTAGTTCTAATGGGATATAGGTGAGAAAAGTAGAATTGATAAGATATGTACCCTTATTTTCGTAGAAAGAAACCAGAAAATCATTCAGGAAAAAATATTTAGTACACTCGTCAAGAGGCCTTAGACCTAGGCAGATGCCGACTAGTTAACTAGTTATTTGGTAATTGAGGTGAATCATTTTGTCATGCAAACGATGACAAAAAATCTATAGTTGTATAAAGTAATAATTGATGTTTGGCTACAGATCCAGATGACCAAGGTTCGATCCCCGGTGCTTCCAGATTTTTTATATGAAGCAGTGGGCTTGTAACGGAGTCAACTCAGCCTCATGAGGACAAATGAGGAGCTACTTGAATACAAACGTAATGGCTCCGGTCTAGAAAACTGAGATTAATAGCCGGAAGGTTTGTTGTACTGACCACAATACACATTATATTCCTAAAAGTTGGCACTATTATCGCCAATTGACGGTAGTCACTCGGTCGGTATATCTAGATTTTGGTCTGATATCATGGAGTTTATAGATTACACTAGTACGGATAAAATTTGTTTATAAAAACTTTTAAAATTATAAGTAGGCAAATGAAAACATCTTTTAATTGGCTCCTTAGTAACAAAATTCAAACAAACTTGTGTTTACCATCTAAAGTGTAAAGATACGGTAAACCTTTTACACATTTATTAGATTATTGTTCACCAACAGTTGCCTTCAGGCTTCACGTTAAACAAAAATAAATAAATAATGAAGTGTTATTAAATTAATAATTTGAGCTAGAATTGAAACCATCTAGTAGTAGTAATTTTATAGAACATAATTAAGGCGATTGACCCTTTTCATTTGGTGTGGAAATGCAGAGCCATGGGAACAAAGGTTATCTTCAAGAATTTTTATTGTTTTGCAATTTTCTTTTCGGAAACAGTTTGTTCGAAAATAAAAGCATATTGATTAAGTTATACTTTTTATATGCTCACCGTCTCTATAATTTTAACAGTGATCAAATATCGATAAAATTGACACCTTTCAATAGAAACTGCTAGCTTCATAACAAAAAATAAGAAAATATAACATTTAATAAACATTGATACATTATCTTAGATGGGGTGTTGGAAATGTTAACATAAAAATTTCACTCATTCTCGAAAAAAACTGTTATTTCCAAAATTATAATTTTTCCGCAAAACCTGTCCGGTAGCTAGCGCCATCCACAGTTTCCGTGACCCATCTGTTCTTGTTAGCGCGGAAGGATACTTTGGTCGGTTGTGAAGACACGCCACACACCTTTCACCTAACCGCCCACCATCCCACAAAATAGGTTCTAGACTTTCACTCGATAAGGCCAAGGGCCTAAATAGCTACTATTGTGCAATTTTCCCTAATAATACTTTATTTTTATATGTTTTAAAAGAGACGAATATATTTTTTTAAATCAGCTGTTATATATATCACAACTGTTACAAGAAGAGACTCTCGTTATCACTATTCACTATCACTTAAACTATCAATGTTGTAAATCTGAGTCACGTTAGATGATATTAAAGTCCCATGATTGGTGATATGAATGTCTCGTCGTATGAAATTCTACGTTTTTGCAGGTTAAAACCTAAAAATTAAATTTTATAGCATAAATAAATGAAAAAAATCAAAATAATAGTACCAAATGTATCTGTCTAAATACAAAAATCAAAAACATCCATACTTTAAAACCAATTAGGTAATTTCTTTCAACCTTTAATGAGAAAAAAAACTTTTTTTTTTCATTTCACTTAGTTGAGGTATTTAAAGTGTACTTTCTGAACCAAATTGATTATATTAGCACATGAATTATAAACTAATTTAAATCTAAAGCAGGCACAACATCCAGCCCCCTGCCGTTAATTCATACTGTTAAAGGGGATACCCACATTTTAAAAATGATATTTTTTTCAGCTATGCCAGGAATCGAACCCGGGAACCTTGGCTTAGTTGACAGACACAATACCAACTGGTCTAAGGTGCTGGATAAAAACTATTTAAAAACAAATTATATTATGTTCGTGAAATAATTGTGTTTTATATGCTTTTTTAACTTTTGGCCTATTTACGTCTGAATTTATTAAAATGAAGATCATAATTTGTGATGACTTTAACTCTCCTAAATACGCCTGTGCTATCAGCGAATGAGAAGTTAACTGTTTATAATAACCATATTTTAAATTCCTGGCTGTGGAGGCTGGTTATTTGGGTTAAATATATATATTAAGGCTAGCTACGAAATCTTTGAACTAACCTTAGATTAGAAAAGTGCACGTTCACAGTTATAATTAAAACCCCAGCTAGGCTCATCAACAATCAGATAAAGATGTATATCAAGATAGTGTTCAGCACATACTTAGTAGGGGCTGGGATTTTTATTTAAGAATAGGGGAAAGAGAGGGTGGGTTGTTAGTATGGCCCTACCTCCAAAATAACAGGGTAGCGGTGTTGATCTAAACCAGGGTCTTGAAAACTTTACCACACTAAAAGCTCATCTTAAATGTGTGTTTAATTTATTTCTCCATTTAGCATATGTTGCCAAAAGTGGCTTTAGATAATGGGGGAGGAGAAGGGAAGACACGATAAATAGTTTTACGAATAAAAAGCAGATTTATTTTTAATCAAACAACTTGTTAGTTAATAATTTAGTCCCTTTTCAGGAAACGAATGTGTTCCGCATTTAAAACCTAGGTCCGGAAATCAATAAAATAACAACATGGCTAGGTGGTCACATGGTTTAAGGCGTCACTCTCACTATATACTAGACTACCGATGACAGGGATATCGGGGTTTGAATCCCAGTCAGGTGTAACGAGGGTGGTTTTTCTTAAATTGTTTTCCACTCTTCCTCCACGAAAATGTGGGTACGCTTCCACTAAAATTGAACCGTACTTATTCTTAGCTCATCAACGTAATCGTAAAAAATGTAGCGTGATTGGAAATTTCACTTAGTCGTACTCAAATGTTTTGGAAATGGAGGCATACCAGACCCAACGAATAGTTGGCTGGCCACGTTACGCTTGTACATTAGTGCTTGTACAACCCTAATTGAAAGCGATGTCAAGTTAGACAAGGTTTAGGGGTAGAAGTGATAAAGGGGGCGGACAGTGTGAAGCGGGGTGCATCCCAAAGAAGATGGGTCTTCCAAGAAAGACATAAACCGCACACTTTGTTTCTAAATTAAGCCGACTCCTAGGCTAAGTGGTTGAAGAAGGTCATTAAAGATGGAGGGTGCCTTGACTCGAGACCAGGTGATGCCTAGAAATTTAATATAGGTGTATTTTGTTCGTCCTATCTTACCAGACCAGGGATGTGCAAACTTATTTACAGGAAACCCAAATGAAAAAGAATATATATAAATAATGGTATCGATCTCCGCACGGCATTTCTACCTACTTGTTTAAAAATGGAGATATTTACTCAAAACTCGTAAAATATGTCAAACGAAATAATATACACTGGCAAACCCGAGCATAAACTGCCCTATACTTACGTAAAACTTTTTTTACTCCCAGTTTTTAATTTTATAATTTTATTTTTAAAGAATTAAAGTCCTCATTTGTAATTTGGACCAATAAAAAATATCGATATTGGGTCCACAAAGGTCAACACTTCGTATTAAAATTTGGACTTTTGGTTAAAATTTTCGACATTTTATTATAAGTTGCCCATTTTCAGGTTATCGCTATGCTATTAAATTTCTTATTTATAAATTTAGACCAATAAAAAAGGTAAATATTGACTATTGAGTCTAAAATGATAGAGATAGCTCATTTCTATACAAACATTTCCCCTACGAAATTTAAAGAAAAAGGTGGGCCAAAGACTTTTATTCATTATTTTTTCTTGGAAGTTAATTTAAAACAAAAATTATAAACACACATAATAGGCTTGCATGAATAAGTTTAATCCATTGAGAATGCATACCAATCAAAAATACCTCAGTGGCTTGGTATGTTTTTAAGTTTGTTCAGAAGATTTATATGGTGGGATGTGACTGTGAGATGAGTGAAATTGTGAGGAGATGAATCTCTAGAGATAAGACAGATGCTCATCGGTAAGTCGGCTTAGAAGACTATTTTTTCCTAAGTTACTTAGTTGAAAACACGTTCGCATGAATATGAATATGCAAACACTTACAGATATTTTTGGATGTGATTTACCGATTGGAAATATTGATTTTAGCATGGTTTTATAGCAATATAGTTGTGTTATATTAAAAAAACTCTTCACAAAGCAACACATTTAAATTCTGTGTCTCGCGGGCCAGATTGAAAATGCCCTTGGGCAGTATTTAGCCCACAGGCCGTAGTTGGCGTCCCTGATCTAAACATTCGAATTCCAGACGCTTACGCTTTTGTATATTGTTGCAGATAAGGTTAATTATTTCAATAAATCTATGGCGATCTTTTTAGAAATTGTAACATAAGAAACTCCATGGCGTCAGCCCGTAATCCATCCATACGAAGTGTGTAGTTACCTTCTGTTGGCAGAGATAGTGCCAATATTTTTATATTGGATTTAACCAGGTCAGCACAATGAAACTTTGACCATTAATCTCAGTTTTTTAGACCAGAGCTGCTACTTATTTATTCTAGTATCTCCTCATTTGTCCTTACGAGACTGAATTGAGCCCGCTTCAAACCCACTGCTTCACATAGATTCTGTAAACACCGGGGATCGAGCCCGGAACCTCTGGATCTGTAGCTAGTAACTCTGTCCACTAAAACACAAAGGCGAGAAATACCCCAGCAATAATCACGATGAAAAAATTGTTGCTCAAAAGATATAATTAATTACCATCAAATTTACGTACAGTTTGAAAAGTATACCTCAATTTTCTTGTCATTTAAATTATCTGATATCTATGAAACATTACTAGGTCTACTTTCCTTTTAGGTATTCATATGTTTGGTCATGTGATCTTCAGCGGTCACGTTTGATAGATATTATCAATACCAATAAAATGACACTTGTAATATAGTAAGATCAATGCCAATACCAACTCTGTCATTAAAAAATGTATTTGTATTTTCTAGAAGGTGCTTCAAATTTACGTACATTTATAGGAAAATCGGGGTATACAAAATATTGTTGATTTGTTAACATTAGGGTTTTTTGTTAAAATATCTAAAAACCATTTGTCTTAATTTTTATTATTATTTTAAAGAATAGATTATTTTTTGAGTAAAATATATTCAAAATATTTATAATTTATATCTAAAAAATGGATTACGCTTGTTGTTGATTATTCTTAACGCATAAAATATGACATGGCAAAATAACTGTCATTAGTAAGTTGATGATAATTTAAAAAAAACTAAATTAAGTATTTGGGTGTAATTCTCTTTAGCATACTTTTTACTTTCTCATAACATCGTGATCGCGAAAAAAATACCTCGAGATTATGACGAGTATTTACGTTTTATGGGAACACGAATACAAAAAAAGTTGATTTTACAGTTCTGTCTGCCCCCGTGTCTGTCTGTCAATCTTTTCTTGGACACGGATTCAAAACAATTTGATGGATTTTGTTGAAACTTGATATATAGATTTTATAGGGCTATGTCTCCAAATTTGTTTCCTTATTTAGCCCTTAAATTAAGGGTAGTTCACCGATGAGTAGTTTATTAACATAAAAATTTTCAAAAATCGCTCTCAAGATTTTATTTAAAATGCGTATCTAAGATTTGTTTGACATGGCAAATGGTACTGGATGGTTGGTTTTTGGGCCAAAATTGGTTGAAGGGTGGTTTACTGAAGACTGATGTTTCAAACTCTGGTAACATAGCGTGTTAGTTCCAAACGGGTATCTCGGAATTGCTGAACATTACAAATAATTCTGTTTACTTGGTTTTGGATAAAAACTCACAGGTAGTTTCCTGATGACGGCTTTTTTTCTAAAATTGAAATATTTAAAAAATCTTAAAACGATTTAGTTCTAAATGTGTATCTTGTGAGTGACATGAGCAATAGCCCCGTTTTCTTGGTTTTGGGTAAAAATCAGGTAAAGGCTTGTTGACTGATTAGTGATCTCTAAAAATTAGAATTAATTTTAAAATGGTTATGATGATTTTGCTTAAAATATATATCTGGAGAGTGTTTCACATGAACATGACAATAAAAGCTGTGTACTTGTTTTTGGTTGGAAAATTCTGTTATGAGTAGCTTTGATCACTATTTTGAATTTGAATACTAAAACAAATAGCTTAAGAGCTTTATTTCAAAAAGAGTAGCTCTTACTTTGTTTGCTTGATAAAGAGTTATATATAGATTTGTTATTCTAAAAAATAAATAATTTATTAGTAGTTAGCTATTGACTGATTTTTATATAACTTGTTTTTTTTCCAAAAAATTAAATTTTTTGAAAATAGCTTTAACTATTAGGTTCAAAATTAATATCGGGAGACTTTTTTGCACCATCAATAATAATATGTATATTTATATATATCCAAAAATAAATTATATTAAGGGTATTTTACGTAAAATAAATGATATAATTTTTTTAATTGACCTTGAATATTGAATTAAAAATAAGATTCTGGGAACAGGTTTTTATGATAATTAATAATACGTTTTTATCTTTACAAATAACATTAGGGTAGCTTATTTTTGAAAATTTGAATTTTGTTAAATATATTTGAACATTTTGGTTTAAAATTTATAAATAAAGAATGTTATTGTGATAAACAAGATGGCGTGTTTGTTTGGGCTCACCCGAATTGCGCCAATTCTCTTAGCTCGGACCCGAATTGCGCCAAGAGCTTAAAAGTGCCCCCCCAGACCGGACCCGAATTGCGCCAATACCCCCCTTCCCAAGACAGGACCCGAATTGCGCCAACTCTGAACATAAACAAATATTAATGCTATGTCTGGCGGTAAGAAGGGCACAAGTCAAAAAATATAATTTAGTTAAATATATATTTAGCTAAAGATCAATCAATATTATATCAAAGTGAAATTTCCGTTTTTAAAACATTGTCAATAATAGCTATATGTATGCTAAATAATAGCATAACAAACATAATATAAACAAGTCATACAAAGGAATTTTAGAAGGACACACACTTCACTAAGCTTAATCTGTCTATTTCTCCATTCTGCCCATGGTTCTGAAGCTCGGTTATACAGTTCTATTTATCATTTAGAAAAAACTCTCCAGATATACACTTTGAATAAAAAAAATTCAAGCCGATAATTGGGAGGTTGGGGATCGAATCCGGGTCGAGTGAACTGAAGGTGGTTTTTCCTAAATGGTTTTCCACTCTCACTACATGCAAATTTGGATTCACTTTCTATGCATTCTACCTATCTCATACCAAAGCCTATTAGCATAATTAGTACATAAGGAGGCCTATAACTCGAACAGGTAGTAAAACGCAGTTCTAAAAAATCTCAACAGTGAATAATATAATAATCAAGTCTCAAACTATATAACATTATTTATGTAACGTAGTAAAATAAAATTGTTTTGTCTACCATGCTTGCGCTAAATGAAATCGACAGCCTACTATCCTGGTTTGTGGAAAAGTCGACACGATGCACTCGTGAATCGCTTGCTCGAAATCAATCACAATGTATAAAGGTTGAAGGTGAAGTTGTCTCTTCTCGCACTCCTTCTTTAGGATTCTCATAGCGTCAATGTAGCTCTGCTTTTTCTTGTTTTTAAGTAGGCAAAAGACTAGAGGTATGTATGACCCTTCGAAATACCCATGTACAGTAAAAAGCCGAAGAAAATGTTTCGGTGCGTATTCAAAGGTTCCATCCATTAACACAATTTCATTCTGGCACAAATACTCAAGATTCGAGTCACAAGAAAATATCACGATCCCCTTCTCTTTTTCGTTTCTCAACAAAAAGTTTTCGTCTTGAATAGTTTTTATTTCAATTGAATCTATGGCAAATTGAATTTCTTCGGAAGATTTAGGCAACTTTGGCAGTGTTTTTAGTTTAGTGTAGTTGATGTTATTCCTGATACATTTAATGTCCTTGCGGGTCAATGTTTTTATAGTTTTTATCTGTGTCTGTACCTCTGTGTGGATTAACTTTGAAGGCCTTACTTCAATCTCTTCAGCTTTCCTCTTAACTGCGTTGCTAATGGATCTTCTGTTCAACTCTTGATCTAGTAGTGGTTCGTGGTTGTGTTCGTTTTCAGTCCGCGAGAAAATATTTCCACCATCAAGAGTAAATATTTTAGCCTTGCAGTTCTTTTTAGTGCATCTCCCCCTCTCTTCCCTCGTTAACTTTAATTGATTCTCCTGTCGATACATATATTTATTATAGACAATCAGAACTTTCTCTTTTTCACTATAAATCCTTTCCATATCAATAATTCTCGCTAATATTATCACAGCTCACACAAAACCCGAAAAACAAAAACAAAAATACACCGAGTCAGTCACTGTTGTCGAGACAATTAATAAGCATTGGACAGACGGATGTCAATACTACTGTTACAAGTCTTGTTGGGGGCACTTAGGGCGTTTTTACACTCCTTTACTATGGGAAGGAAAGACATGACGTGGCGAGATCTTGTTTACGATGTTCTTAGTTTGTATCATCCCCCCCCACCTCCCTCACCTACTACCTGAACTTGACTTGGCGCAATTCGGGTCCGGGATTAGTAAACCGTTTTTAATCCCTTAATAACTGGCGCAATTCGGGTCTGCCCGTTTGTTTTTATGAGGAAAACATACTCAAATTAGTTGACTCAAAACCCATTTTTGAAAATAAGTTCTTCGAATCTATAATAATTCACAATATGAGAAAGTTTTTGTGACTGTGTCGTGCCATTTATTTTATTAGCTAAAAACTTAAAATACAAATAGTGTGTTAGGAAAATAGTTTTGAAAGCACTTGGGTAAAACAGGTATATTTTATCTCTTGATTTTATTACTTATAAAAAACCTATCGTCCGTTTGTCTCATAAAATATATGATTTAGATATCTCTTATTTGCCAATTTACTCAAAAATGTTTCTTAACAAGCTGTTAACATGATGGACAGATGGACTCGGCATTCAACTTTTATTTTATGGCCCTCACTTGCCCCTTACTACTACTAAATTATGCCCTATAACAATCGTACAGGTTTAGTGAGTAGACGGACGCGCCCTGGACGAACATTTAATAATTACCTTGTCCGTAGATTTTTTTTAAAACCTGATTTTAACTTAAATTTATAAGGGTTGAAAACGCCCTTAAAAGGTATATTAATACGTCATCTTCACCGTAGACTTATATTCTGCCCTCTTTTAAGGTGTATTCAGATCATGCTCTTTTTTATTCTTTTCCTTTTTTATTCTTTTACTATTTTAAGTGTTCCGTAGAGGTTTCGTATCTTTCTTGAACCTTTTAATCCGGTTTTTTTTAAGGAGGGTTCTTGACCATGATTATATGGAACTTTTTGGTAATTAGCCCATCACCTAGGTGGTTCCTTACCTCCTTAGCTACTACTTCTTCTCGCTATCTCGTCTCACATTATCCGGGAAATTTGATTAAATTGAGCTAAGAAATAGTTTATCATGGGTCTTGTAAAAAGATATATAAGTAATGCCACTTTTTGACTAGTAAAAATGATGCTTGACAAAAGGGCTACTATTAACTCATAAAATAGCCCTCACCTTTCTAAAAAAAACCTTAGAAGCAATTAGTTTACAATTAATATTATCTGCGAGATATCAAAGATGGGATGAGATCAAAATATGAAATGACCCAAATTACTGAGAAAAGCTATACAACATATATTAGCTAGCTGAGTAGTGTTTTATAAGACATTAAAAATAGCATTCGTGGGAAGATTGTCACATAAGAAAGACTAGAAGATCAAATGCATTATGATTATCATAAGACAGGGCGGATTTGTGTTTGCCCCTTCAGTCATCTAACACACTTCAAACACACGCCGATAAAAACGTGGGTCAAGGTGTCTATCTCATCCGGCCTGATTTGTCAATGGTGCGAGAAGGAAGGTAGGGTTCAAATCCCAGTCAGGTGTAATAAGTCATTTTTCCTGAATCATTTTCCCGCTTTAATTTCACGCAAACGCGCGTACATTTAATATAAATTGCACCATCCTTATCACTACCCCTCCCTCGGATAGCCAAAACGTGGACCGCGGAGGATAAACAAATATTTCTAGTCCTTGAAACCTCTCTAGAATAGTTGACTCCAAATCACTCAAATACTTCCCATATAAACTTTCCTATACACACTTCAACCAGTGTTCGAACGTGTAAAATAGAACATGGAGTGAGGGTTAGCATGTTACTGTGTTTGGCCATTGTCCTTATATGTATCAATAAACAGATAGCCCGCCTCGGTGGCGCAGTTGGCTAACGCGCTTGTCGTGTTGGGCTCAACTGCTGATGACGGGGAGATCGAGGTTCGAATCTCGGTCGGGTGAACTCGGGGTGGTTTTTCCTAAATGGTTTTCCACTCTCCCTCCACGCAAATTCTGGTTCACTTCCTCTAATTCAACCTTCCTAATTCCTAATCCATTAGAGTAATTAGTACTTAAAAGCGTATAACCCGAACGGGTAGTAAGACGCGGTGCTAAATATTAATTAATTAATTACTAAACAGATAAAGTGGGCAACCAGAATCCTAGATAACCCTGGTTCTATTTCGGGTGATGCATAGAAATATTATTAGAAACGTTTGATACAACTTTTGATTAAGGATATAATATTACTAATAATCTAATTGTTATTTCCGAATAGGTCAACACTAGCTACTTTCAACCATTGTTTGCAATATAAATCACCTGCTGTCAGTTAACACCAATCATACGCTGAATAGCCTTACCTTTATTATTATTATTATTATTATTATTATTATTATTATTTCCACACTCAACGATGATCGAATGGTCTAAGGCATCACTCTCACAATATAATGGATTACCTCTGATGAGGAGGGACTATAATCCCGAATGGGTGTTCTAAGGTTGGTATTTATGAAATGATTTTACGCTCTCCCTTCAAGAAAATACAGGTATATTTATTCTAAAGTTATATTATCCTCAACCCTTCCCCATTTATTGGGAATATACGGCTAGCCCGAGTGGGTAGTAAGACGTATCACACCGAAAATATTAATATTATTTCGTTCAACCCTAAGGTTAGTGTGAGAACCGGGAATGAGAAAACACATCGAAATTTTGCGAACCTTCTTTTTACTAACCCACTAAAATGACTATCAACACATATTTTAAGTTAATTACATATTTTTTGAATATATACAGGAAGTAAAAGAAAATACAATAATTTCGCGAAATTGTCTAATTGAGCATTTAAATGCGATTAATGGTTAATTTTATTTATCCAAACGCGAATTAATTAAATCAATTTATACATATTTTCTGTATCAGACGTCATCGTTATTTGTTAATGTTTCCTGAAATTAGCAGAAAAATATGGTACCAGCAGCATTTTCACAACAATTAATACAAATTTCCAACTCGGAAAATGTATTTCCCTCCATCAAAGACAATTGGTAGTGTTTAGAGTGGCTAATATGACAGACATTATGATCAAAGGCCAATATTTAAAGATAAAAAAGCAGAGCTTTAACCTTAAGTTTTCTATTCGTAGTACTATTCCACGAACATGAAGGCGTTTTTTTGGTCATTTTTACCGAGGGCATTTATTAATTTTTTATTTCTGCCGAAATTAAGATTTACCTAACGAAATCCAATCATTTTATTCGCCACAGGTCAAAGTCTCTAAGGATGAGAAAGGTAATTTATAGGAAGGTACACCTTAATTAGCGTGGAGAGAAGATGAGAAAACAACAATGATAAATAGCTATAAAGAAATCACCCCTAGCGTAGATGTGAATCAGAACATTTTTCGTTTTGAAAAACTTTTTCCTTAATTATTTACAGGTAAATTTTCCCTTGATATTTTTTTAGAAAATTTTTCAAATAGAGAATTTTCAATCATCATTATCATCATTATTATTTGTAGTAGTATTAGTTGTAGTGGTAGTAGTAATAGTAGTAGTAATAGTAGTAGTAATAGTAGTAGTAATAGTAGTAGTAGTAGTAGTTGTAGTGGTAGTAGTAATAGTAATATTATTATCATTAGCACCGCGTCTTACTACCCGTTCGGGTTATACGCACTTACGCTAATGTGTAATGGTAGGGTGATTGTGAGATGAAATGGAGGACCTACAGTTTAACGTGGAATCCGAACTACGATGGAGGCCTGGTATTCCCCTCACTCACAAGATGTCTTGTCAGAGGTGAAGGAAGGGTTTGGTAATCAGATAAATCTTTGCCGGGACCGGGGATTGAACCCCGGCCGCCAGCACAGTAGTAATAGTAGTAGCAGTAGTCGTAGTGGTAGTAGTAGTAATAGTAGTAGTAGTTGTAGTGGTAGTAGTGGTAGTAGTAGTTGTAGTGGTAGTAGTATAAATAGTAATAGTTAAGCGGTAAAGAAACGAAGGAATACTAATTTTGTAGAGTCGTGATGTTCATACCTCAATATTTCACCATCAATATGTTCACCTTAATAATGTTAAGGTGAGGATGTAAGGAAGGTGAGCAAAGGTCAATGCTTTCGCACTTTTTATGTCAAAACATTTCTTGACCAAAATAATTCAAATATTGCTTCAGTACAAACATAGATTTTTTCTTCTTCACATTATGACTTCAACAGTTTTTGAATTTCCGTCGAGGATGCGCTGGAATTTAATAACAATGTTTTCTCTTCATTTAAAAAAATTCTCATCTAGAATTATTGATATCATTAACTATATGTAGCTAATGGAGATTTTTTTATAGGGAGCGCAGTATAAGGGCAGTGTATTTGCAGTTTTTATATAAAAACTGCAAATACACTGCCCTTATACTGCGCTCCCTATATCCCCATCTTAACGGCTGGGGGGCTGGATGTTGTGTTTGCTCTAAATTTAAGTTAGTTTATGAACCGTGTTTTGATATAATTAGTCGGATTGGAAACTTTACGTTAAATACTTCAAATAATTTATTTAAAATTAATATTTTACCGATAAGCAAGAAGCGAGCTCGGCGGGTGTGCTCAGCTTTGGCCCAGGAAATAAGTATCAGATCTAAATTCCGACCGGATGTACTGTACTCGGAATAGGTGGGGTTGGGTGTTCTCACGCTTTCATTTTAAAGGTAATTTTTCTATACCATCCTCAAATAATACTGGTGCATTTATTTAGGATTCACCTTTCTCTTCATTTGTTATTCTCATGCTATAATTGGGAAAGTAAGTCATGTGTTACTCTAAAAATAGCTATTGTTTGTCTGAAAAGATTATTTAAGTCAGTAAAGTATCTGCCTGGTTATCTAAAGTTGTATGGTTCGATTAACAGTAGTTGACCTGGCGGTCTAGGGGTAAGGTGTCAGACTTCTAAGCTGGCGGCCGGGGTTCAATCCTCGGTCCCGGCACAGATTTATCCGATTACCTAAACCTTCCTTCACCTCTTACAAGACGTGTATTAATCACAACTTATGAATATGAGGAATGCCAGGCCTCCACCGTGGTTCGGATTCCACGTTAAACAGTAGTTCCTCCATTTCAGCTCACAATCACCATACCATTACACATTAGCGTAAGTGCGTATAACCTGAACGGGTAGTAAGACGTGGTGCTAATAATAATAATAATTAACATTAAGAGTAGCATTTGTTTTTTGCTTTGAACGGCAAAATTGGTAGGCCCTTTCAATCCAACCCATAAAAATTCTCGTTTGATTATATAATAAGGCGTTTCAGAAAGTTCAGGTTAAATAGATAAGCTAAATAAAAATAAATAAATTAAATATTGAGAATTTGTTTTTGATTCTTTTTTCCTTTCCACTAAGTGGAAAACTAATGGTTTAGTGTGGTGTGGTTGGGTTAGCTCTATATCGCGGTGGCATTAGCACATTGGTCATAAGTATTAATTTACTTAAAAACGTAAAATAAAATACATTTTGGTAGAAACATTAGCCAACCTTATTATTAAAAGCTAAAACATTCAACTAAGTGAAAACGTATAACCCGAAAGGTTAGGAAGGCATGGTGCTAAATAAAATAAAAAACTAAGGGAAAAATTGCAGTCAGGGTAGGGGAATCGAACGCGTAATCTTTTGGTTTAGAACACTCCTAAGACATCCTGATTCTTCTAGTTTCTAGGGTCAGGTTCCATCCGTTTGAGTGAGTCTAGTTGGGGCCTGTCCTTAAATTATATAAAGGTTTATGGGGGAGGTGGGTTAGTATTTTCTTACGTTTTCTTATAATTGGGCTGGGAGGGTCAAAATACATCTTAAAGAAGGTTTTTTAATCAATGTTTATGATAAGACAAAAATTGTTTTAATTATATAAGAAAATAAATCTATCTATTATATTAATAAAATGAAGAATTTGTGTGTCTGTCATGAGCGTTGAGCGATATATATCGCACGCAGAGGTCTGAAATTTAAAAATTAGTAGCCACTGTTCACGAACATCTGCATCTCCAAGCCAGACTTTTAAAAATTGGAATACATTTTTTTAAAATAAATTTAAAAATAAATATGAAGAAATAAAACGAAGAGTTGGTTTATGTTTGTTTGAAGCTAATATATTTGCCGGGCTAACCAAGCAACCCATTGTGTCGTTACCCAGGGCAACGCCGGGTACTTCTCTTAGCTAATTATAACATTTCACTTATATTTAATTTATTTATGTGTTTCACCTAATTTTTCTGTAGTTAATGTATTCTAAAATTTCATATCACTCGCTTTATTTATTATCAAGCCTTATGTTTAAAAATAATTAAGTGATTAAAATATTCTAATTTTCCAAGTCATACAAAAAATACGTAAGATATAAAGGGACAAGGAACAGATAATGTAACTATCCCCTACGTGGAGGTAAGGGGGTTTAAAAACATGAAAAAAAGCCTTACCTAAATTTAAGGATGGCCCCTTGTGGTAACCATTGTTCGAGTCCCATATCTATGTAAAAAAAAAAATTGATTGAATTTGTTTCAGCTAACAGGACTGATCCTGTAAACAGTTATCACGTATCAGTTCGTGATACATGCGAATTAAAAATTGGCAAAAGAACAGCTAATGTTGCAGCTATTACGGCACTTTTATTAATAGAGAGTCGTAGCTGTGGTCGAGCGGTTTCGCTAATCCACTTAAATGGGGTTCGAATCTCGTACATGTGTACTAGGAGTAGCTTTCCAAATGAGATTTTAACTGGGGCTTTTCCGTCCTCCCTCCAGATCAGTGCGAGTGCATTTTATACCATTCATTCTATCAATCTGTATATCTTTAATTAAGTCTTTGATGCGTAATTAGTTTTTATGCTAGACGTACAACTAAATAATAACAAAGAGCCTGCCCCTTAGTCAAGTGGTTAAAGAGCTTTGCTATGAGTCCACTTGGCACTAGTTTGATCCCCGGGTGTATATAGATAATTTGTAATTCATGCAGAGTTTTGTCCCATTGATTACATTAGAATGCATTATTCCAGGGTTTATTCTTTTGTTTTAGGTGTGCTACAACCGGTTAAGTTTAAGCTCTTAGTCGAGTTCTGTTAGACACCTATATTAAGAAAATGCACATTAAATAATCATACTAATATTATAAAGAGGAAAGGTTTGATTTTTTGTTTGTTTGTTTGTTTGTAATGAATAGGCTCCGAAACTACTG